>JAGDQO010002526.1:0-184263 GCA_018342035.1 Solanum appendiculatum | reverse complement strand
AGCCTAGGGCCTAGATGTGACCGGTGAATGGGGAACCCGAAGGAACCCCAAACAAGCCTCATAGCGTATCATTACACATCCTTGGTCGCGGAAGCAATTAAATGACCATAAGCGATAAGCATAGTCAAGGGGAAATCGGGACTAAAGGAGCAAGAAGAAAAAAAGAAATGATACATAAATACCATAGATGAGTCAAGCTCAAGCATAAAACACAACTTGTCCAACACCACCTCTAAACATGAGTACTTAGCGGGGGCCAAGACAAACTACCGGGCTCACCCTCATAGTCAAAACATAACTAGAAAGGAAAAGTTTAATACATAGCAAAAGATCATGAGCAACGTCCCTGAAATGGAGGACTCACCAATAACCACTATAGAAAATCGTACTAGCCACGCGGAGGAGGATGGTCAAGCGGTGCTCCGGTCCCTACATGGTGACATCATGTAGGCATAGAGTATGCGTTAGTACATTTGAATGTACTAAGTATATGGGATGCTATGCAATGCTACATTAGATGGACATCATAGGAAAAATGCGTAATCATACCCAATAGATAGCATATTAATAAAATGATATGTATAATGATGCTTACATAAAAATCATATTTAGTGGGACGTAGTACATGTGTGGCGAGTGACCATCAATATAGTATTTCCAAGGCCTACCACCCCCTTGGAGAGGCGAAAGAGGTACAAACCCCTCAATATGGTTACACGGGCCTACCACCCCCCGTGCTAGGGACCAAGGTACAAACCCCTCGATATGGTTACACGGGCCTACCACCCCCCGTGCTAGGGACCAAGGTACCAACCCCTCGATATGGTTACACGGGCCTACCACCCCCCGTGCTAGGGACCAAGGTACCAACCCTCGATATGGTTATACGGGCCTACTACCCCCCGTACTAGGCAACCAAGGTACAAACCCCTCGATATGGTTATACGGGCCTACTACCCCCCGTACTAGGCATGGTCGACTCACAACACTTATTTAGAGAAAATCATATACATGTGTCCATTTCATCATCATTTCAGTAATTACATAACCATCCGTCTCATAGGACGTACCTTGGACCTTCCCTTTCCTAAGAATTCTATAATGGGCATTTTATCAAACACAAGGTGGGCAATTGTTCATATAAATGAAATCATGTATTTCAAGAATACTAATTCCAACCAATTCAAAAATCCATATAAATCAGCCCACCAACAACATACATATATATATCAACCTTCATAATTTGATCATGGACGCATGTAAACCATAAACATCAAATAATAATTCTATTTCATGATAATATGCAAAATGGACCATAATAGGGTGTGTAGTAGTAATTCCATAATTCAAGAGTTCATAAATAATCATAAGGACCCATAAACTTGAAGTAGAAATAGAGGATAAATGGTTGGACTTGTGGAAAGGAAGGTTTCCACAATCAAACCCACATACCTCAACTTTGGAGAATCCTTGATGAAGATTGGAATGGAGAATCGAAGCTTGAGATTGAGTCTTGAATCCGGAATTAGAGCTTGAGATGTTTGAATTTGGTTGAAGATCTTGGTGGAATTTTGGAGAGGGCTTAGAGAGTGTTTTTGGAGTTAAGAAAATGACTAAGTATGGGACATATCCCTTTTTATAAAAAATGACTCCAACCCGCCTAGAAAATTCGCTCACTGGAAATTGAAAAATCTGCACAGACAGGTTTTACGAAAATGGTCATAACTCCCTCATCCTAACGCGGAATAAGGTGAAACCAAGTGCGTTGGAAAGCTAACTCAAATAGCTTTAATTTGATAGGTTGCAGCCCTTCCAGTTCCTTGTGTGCTAAGAGATATGCCCCTTTAAAGTTGACCCTCCAAATCGCAATTTTTTGCGATTTTCGAATTTTGATACGGTTGCTCTAAAATTCGGGTTAGACCCATTTCCCACTCAATTTGACCCCACGAATAAGAATATGAAGTCGAATTTCCGAAATCATGCACGGATTTTGAGATATATGGAAATTACAATTATAGGTGTTTCCGAAGCACATTTTCGGGCATTTTTGGGGTCGTTTCAATCTGATAACAAATGTTTGGTCAACAAGTCCATTTTTGGGGTCGTTTCAATCTGATAACAAATGTTCGATCCCCGGCAACGGCGCCAAAAACTTGTTGCTTCCAATTGCACACGCAAGTGTACGTGGTCGCAAAAATAATAAGTGGCTCTTTAAGAACCGGAATATCGAACCCACAGAGACTTGTCAATTAACTATTTACTAAATTATACTAGTCTAATTATTTATTTATGAGTGTCAAAAGAAATAAAAGAATGCAAAAATTAAATACTAAGATTAACTTACAGTGATTGGGACAATTCCAGGGCTGCAACATGCATAGGGTTTCATGTATCGCATCTCATGTAATGAATTAACTAAGGTTATCAAATTACTGATTTACAGGGTTGATTTTATGATCATGATCTCTCGACCTCTAATCGCCTACTCCAACTAGCTGTCTAACTACATCGTTGAGCGGGGATAGGCAGTCCTAATTGGCGAGCATTTATATTTCATCATGTTTCGTAACCAAGCGAGGTGTTCGTTCGGGCGTCACTCCTGAACACGAATCTAAACAAAGTTAAAACAAGCTCTTTGCATTCTTTGGTCTATCTACCTCTTTATCTCTCGAGTCCAAGAATAGACAATAGATTTATTTCTATGGTGATCAAGCATGAGATACTAAAACAAGAATACAAAAGTAATTTAAACGATAACCAACATTAATTCAAAACAATCGATGTTCAACAATTACCCATGGCCGCAGCCCCAGAACAAGGGTCTTTAGCTACTAATACCTAAGAAAAAGAAGAAGAAAAGAACCCTAAAAAGTATTGACAATTTTTCCTTACAAAGTGTCTTCCTTAAAAAGTATTTCCCCCCAAATAAATATTTCTATGGACTATTTATAGATGTAGAAAAGCCTGAATAAAATAATTGAGTCTAAAACAAATTAGGAACCCAAAACCAAAACGGAATTGGATTCCTACGTGAAACTGTGCCGCCTCAAACTTTCCATATATATAAATATTAATATAATATTCAATTTAATCCATTAAGCTGCCTGCTTGATTTTCCTTCTTCAATCTTTCATAATTAATTCATTTTAGCTCCAAATTTCTTCAACTTTGTACCAATTTAATCCTACAAATAAAATACACTATTTAGCACAATCCATAAAATCCATGCTAAAAAAGGACAAATATAAATAATAAATATGAGGCAATTAATGATAAGAAAATATATTTTTTGCCTCAGATCACCCATGTCCCATAAACTATGTGCCACCATAAGATGATGGTATATGATAGACACTAGTTAGTGGATCCACGTAAGCTATATGTTAAGTAAAGGGTCCTACCTTTGAAAGTAGGATGGCCTTATCGGTGTGGGGTTAGACACCGGATTCCATGTTGATAGATCACATGGTCTTACATGTCGATTAAGGCTACTTCCCACAAACAAGGAATTAAAGTGTCTTTAAGATATTTTCTTAAGTGATGTAAAGATGTTTAGCTTGCTTTGACCATGGTTTATGATTGGTGTTGCTAACCTTTTCTTCATGTTTTAGCTTGGTCATTGCATGTTTATGAAAATGTCCCGTTTTAGCATGTTTATATGATTTGGTGCATTGCTATCATACTTAGTACATTCCTCGTACTAACAGATACTTTTTGCCTACATTGTCTCATAATATAGGGCTTGGCGATTCCCATCTATTCGTGGCTAGAGCTTAGTAGAAGGTTTTTGGAAGACTTGGTGAGTCCTCATACATTCGAGGACATAGCCTTGTTGTTCTTACTTTTATGTTCTTTCATTTTGACATTGTATTGGGTTACTTCCAAAATGTTATTTCTCATTCTTTTGTTAGATTGGCTTTGAGACATTTGATGTAAACTTCCGCTATTTTCTTAAAATCTTGATATGAAATTGTCTTTTCAACTCTTAAATCTCTATGATCTTGTATGTATGTATGCTAAGTGGCTTGTATGAGGCATTTCGGGGTCTTGTACGCCATGTTACGTCTAGGGGGTACTCTACGTCATGACAAACTTGGTATTCAGAGCGCAAGGTTTTAGAAAGATCCTAGGATGTCTCATAAATCACGTCGAGTAGAGTCTTGTTCATGAGTGTGAAGCGCACCACATTTATGAATGAGAGGCTATAAGACGTTTAAGAAACTCCACTTCTTTCATTACTCTTAAGTCGTGTGATAGAGTGTAACTCTATATGTCTCTCTCCTAATCCCTATCCTCTGCGTTTCAGGATATGGTTACTTGAAGAGCTTATACTAGAAGAAATGCGAAGGAGAATGTGGAACAAAAAGCTCCTCCTCAAGTTCCTCAAGTTCCGGCCGACCCTTTGGCCGAACAAGTGACTATTGCAGAGTTTAGAGCTGCTTTTCAAGTGTTGGCCCAAGCCATGACGGCTCAAGTCAATAGAGAGGTTGTGTCTCCTGTGAACCCAAATGTGGGTATGGCGGCATCAAGGGTGAGGGATTTCACTAGAATGAACCCTTTGGAATTTCATGGTTCTAAGGTTGACGAAGATCCTCAAGAGTTCATTGATGAGGTGTACAAGGTGCTAATGATCATGGGTGTGACGCTAGAGGAAAAGGTGGAGTTGACCGCTTATCAACTTAAGGGTGTGGCTCAAGTGTGGTTTGAGCAATGGAAGAGTGAATGGGCGGATGATGCGGGTCCTCTTGATTGGGAGAAGTTCAAGGTTGCTTTTCTTGATAGGTTCTTTCCCCTTGAGATGAGGGAGGCAAGGGTGCTTGAGTTCATCAACCTTCGTCAAGGAAGCATGAGTGTGAAGGAGTATTCTTTGAAGTTCACTAAATTGTCCCGATATGCTCCCACTATGGCTGTCGATCCTAGGGCAAGAATGAGTAAGTTCATTTCGAGAGTGTCCGAAATGGTGGTCAAGGAATGTCGTACCGCCATGCTTGTCAATGACATGGATATTTCTCATCTCATGGTTCATGCTCAACAAATAGAAGAGGAGAGACTTAAGGAAAGGCTAGAGAGGCAAAGAGGGCTAAGACTGGTGACGGTAATTTCTCACATTCAAGGTTCGATGGACATGGTCGTTCTAGATTTTGACAACGGTCTTCCGGTCAAGGTTCCTCCAATGCTCCTTCTAAGTTCAACAAAGATAGGGTGCCTAACCCTAAGCCTCAAGGAGAAAATGGTGGTGGATTTTCATCGACTACTTGTGCTAAGTGTGGGAAAAAGCATGAGGGTAAATGTCTAGCCGGTTCTAATGCATGCTTTGGTTGTGGTAAGATGGATCACAAGATAAGGAATTGTCCCTTAATGGCTAAAAATGAAGGGGATAATCGTCGACGAAGTCAACCTCAAAATATGTCGGGTTCTAGTGGGAATCAAAAGCAAAACCAATTTTACGCACTTCAAGCTCGCCATGAGCAAGATGGTTCTCCCGATGTGGTTACCGGTATGTTGAAAGGCTTTCACTTTGATGTTTATGCTTTGCTTGATCCCGGTGCTACCTTGTCTTTTGTGATGCCATATGTGGCTATGAGGTTTGATGTTGTTCCGAATTTATTGTTAGATCCTTTTCATGTCTCTACTCCAATTGGTGAATCCATTGTGGCTAGGAGAGTCTATAGAAATTGTCCCGTCTCCTTATCCCATAGAGTCACTCATGTTGACCTTCTCCCGAATACGCAACCTATCTCTATTCCTCCTTAAAGAATGGCTCCGGCGGAACTTAAGGAACTAAAAGATCAATTGAAAGACTTGTTGGATAAGGCTTTCATCCGACCAAGTACTTCTCCATGGGGTGCTCCAGTGTTGTTTGTAAGGAAGAAAGATGGTTCACTTCGTATGTCCATTGACTACCGCCAATTGAACAAGGTTACCATTAAGAATAAGTATCTTCTTCCAAGAATAGATGACTTGTTTGATCAACTTCAAGGGGCTAGTTACTTCTCTAAGATCGACATTCGTTCGGGTTATCACCAATTGAGGGTGAAAGAAGATGATATTCCGAAAATGGCTTTCCGGACTAGATATGTCCATTATGAATTCCTAGTGATGCCGTTTGGATTGACAAATGGTCCAGCCGCATTTATAGATTTAATGAATAGGGTGTTTAGACAATATCTTGATATGTTTGTGATTGTGCTAATAGATGATATTTTGATTTACTCAAGGAGTGAGTATGAGCATGCCGATCATTTGAGGATTGTATTGCAAGTCCTCAAGGACCAACAACTTTTTGTGAAGTTTAGTAAATATGAGTTTTGGCTAAGGTTCATGGCTTTCCTTGGTCACATTGTCTCCAGTAAGGGTATTGAGGTAGATCCTAAGAAGACGGATGCGGTTAAGAATTGGCCTAGACCTCACCTTCGGATATTCGTAGTTTCTTGGGTTTAGCCGGCTATTATAGGAGGTTTGTTGAAGGGTTTTCTTCTATTGCTTCCCCGTTGACGGCCTTGACTCAAAAGAAGGTTAAGTTCACTTGGTCCGAAGCGTGTGAGAAAAGTTTTCAAGAGTTGAAAGATAGACTTACTTCGGCTCCGGTGTTGACCTTACCAGAAGGGTCTGATGGTTTTGTGGTTTATTGTGATGCTTCAAGAATTGGGCTAGGATGTGTTCTTATGCAAAATGGAAAAGTCATTGCTTATGCTTCAAGGCAACTCAAGGTTCATGAAAAGAACTATCCTACCCCTGATTTAGAATTAGCGGTGGTTGTGTTTGCTTTAAAGATTTGGAGGCATTATTTGTATGGTGTGCATGTTGACATTTTTACCGACCACAAGAGTCTGCAATATGTGTTTAAACAAAAAGATCTAAATCTTCACCAAAGAAGGTGGCTTGAATTGTTAAAGCACTATGACATTAGCGTCCTCTATCACTCCGGTAAGGCTAATGTGGTGGCGGATGCTTTTAGTCGAATGTCTATGGGTAGTGTTGCTCATGTTGAGGATGGTAAGAAAGGGTTGGTTCGTGATGTTCATAGTTTGGCCCGATTGGGTATTCGGTTGATTGACTCTAGTGAGAGTGGTATTATGATTCACAATGGTTCGGAATCGTCTTTTGTGCATGATGTGAAGACTAAGCAAGATCTTGATCCTAATTTGGTTGAGTTGAAGGAAGCGGTGCTCAAGAAGTCCATTGAGGCTTTCTCCTAAGGGGGAGATGGTGTGCTTCGATATCAAGGTCGTTTGTGTGTTCCTGATGTAGATGACTTAAGAGGATAAATTTTATTGGAAGCCCATAGTTATCGATATTCCATTCACCCGAGAGCTTCTAAGATGTACTGTGATTTGTGGGAGGTGTATTGGTGGAATGGGATGAAGAAGGATATGGTGAAATTTGTGGCTAAGTGTCCTAATTGTCAACAAGTGAATGTTGAGCATCAAAAGCCAGGAGGTTTGTCCCAAGATATTAGTATTCCTACTTGGAAGTGGGAATATGTGAATATGGACTTTATTGTTGGTTTACCACTCACCCGGCAATAATATGATTCGATTTGGGTTATTGTGGATCGTATGACGAAATCAGCCCATTTCATTCCCGTCAAGGTTTCTTATTTGGTGGAGGATTACGCTAAGTTGTACCTGAGGGAAATGGTTAGGTTGCATGGAGTGCCTTTATCCATTATCTCTGATCGTGGTGCAAAATTCACTTCTCAATTTTGGAAATCCTTCCAAAAGGGTCTTGGTACTCGTCTCAAGCTTAGTACGGCCTTTCATCCTCAAACGGATGGGCAAGCAAAGCATACTATCCAAACTTTGGAAGATATGTTGAGAGATTATGTGATTGATTTCAAGGGTAATTGGGATGATCTTATGCCTTTGATTGGGTTTGCTTATAATAATAGCTATCATTCTAGTATTGACATGGCTCCATTTGAGGCTCTTTATGGTAGGAGGTGTAGATCTCCTATAGGTTGGTTTGAAGCTGGTGAAGTTGTTTTGATATGTCCCGAATTGGTACGTGAGGCTATAGAGAAAGTTGGACTTATTAGAGAAAGTTGGACTTATTAGAGAAAGGTTGAAAATGGCTCAAATTTGACAAAAGTCCTATGCCGATATTAGAAGGAGAGATTAAGAATTTGATGTTGATGATTGGGTTTACTTGAAAATTTCACCCATGAAGGGTGTAATGAGGTTTTGAAAGAAAGGGAGGCTTAGTCCCCATTATGTAGGCCCATATCAAATTTTGAGACGTGTTGGTAAGGTTGCTTATGAACTTGAATTGCCTAATAATTTGGCATCGGTGCATTCGGTTTTCCATGTCTCATTGTTGAAGAAATTGTTGGTGATCTGATGTCTATAGTGCCATTGGAGAATCTTGGCATAAAGGATAGTGTTTCCTATGAAGAAGTTCCGGTTCAGATATTAGACCGGCAAGTCCGAAAGTTAAGAAATAAAGAAGTTGCTTCCGTGAAGGTTCTTTGGAGGAATCAATTAGTTTAGGGTGCTACTTGGGAGGCTGAGGCCGATATGATGTACCGATATCCTCATCTCTTTTCCTCCGATCCTACTCTAGTTTGAGGTATCTAGTTCCTCATGGTTCATTCTTTTGGATTCATGTGTCTTAGTTATTTCATGATTCCTTGATTTTGCATGTTCATGAAGAGTCTAATTGAGCTAGCTTGATTGATTTATCTATGATTATGTGCATTGAGTATGAGTTGCATGAAGTCTTCATGAAATGATGTGTTAAACATGCTTTAGCTTGGGGTTGATGTTTTCCTCCCCGGATATGTGCATTTATGTGATTGCATTCTAGGTTCGGTTGTTAGCTCTTGTTTCTATTTTCCTTAGGATGTCTTGACTCTGATTCGAGGACGAATGTTCCCAAGGGGAGAAAATGTAATACCCCAGATTCAAAAGGGTGGAAAATTGTTGATTTCTAGGTTAGTGCCAGTAACGACGGAGGCCACCTACGGACTGTAGGTTGACTTACGAGCCATAGGTGGGAACCGTGGGTGGCAGGTTAGTAATCTCAAAATGTCAAGTTGCAGAACCTCAACGATGACTTGCCAGGATGGCCCGTCGATCTTGGTACGAGCCGTAGGTGGGGAATCGTCGTTGCAGAGTCCAAGTTAGCAGTCTCTGAACCTAACGATGGTTGACCAGGAAGGTTCGTGCTTGAACCTATGGACCGGAGGTCAAGCCGTCGATAGGGTTCGGCAGTTAATTTTAAGAGGGGGCTTTTGGTCTTTTCACCCGATGACTTATTTATCAACTAAGGTCAGTTCCTAACTGTTCCTAACACTATATAAGCCTTTTAATCCTAAAATCTACCCTTTCCAATCACTTTGCAAATTTCCCCAAAACTCTCCTCTCTCAAATATTTCTCTCTCTAGAAGTTAGAAAAAGAAGAAGAAGAAGAGGGCAAGCTAGGGTTCAAGAAATCAAGTCTTTCTTCATCAATTGCTTAAGGAATTAGGACTCTAAGGTATGATAGTGTTCATTCATGGAGCCCTTTCCTCCATGAAGCCCTTAAATCTTCAATTTTCAAGTTAGAAATCCTCCATTGTTGTTGAGTTTTCTTCAATTTCATGGGTTTCTTGCAATGTTGATTTCAATTGATTGCTTTATGAATTTTGTATTATAAATTGAGTTGAATTTCATGAATTTAGATGAATCCCCGTGAACCCATTCAAAATTCCAATTTTGAGATCTATGCTTTGTTGGTGGGTTGAATTATAAAGTGATGAATTATATGAAATCTCCGTGAACCCTTTTAGAGTCTTATTCATGAGTGTGAAGCCCGCCACATTTATGAATGAGAGGCTATAAGGCATTTAGAAAATCTCACTTCTTTCATCACTTTAAAGTCGTGCGATAGAGTGTAACTCTATATGTCTCACTCCTAATCCCTATTCGATGTTTTTCAGGATATGGCCACTCGAAGGGCATATGCTAGAAGGAATGCAGGAGAGAATGTGGAATGAAAAGCTCCTTAAGCTCCTCAAGAAGCTCCCCAAGTTTCGGTTGACCCTTTGGCAGAGTAAGTGACTAATGTGGAGTTTAGGGCTACTTTTCAAGTATTGGCCCAATCCATGATGGCTCAAGCCAATAGAGAGGTTGTGGTCCCCGTGAACCTAAATATGAGTATGACGGCAACTAGAGTGGGGGATGACACGACCCAAATGCCCGAAAATGTGCTTCGGAAACACCTATAATTGTAATTTCCATATATCTCAAAATCCGTGCATGATTTCGGAAATTCGACTTCATATTCTTATTTGTGGGGTCAAATTGAGTGGGAAATGGGTCTAACCCGAATTTTAGAGCAACCGTATCAAAATTCAAAAATCGCAAAAATTGCGATTTGGAGGGTCAACTTTAAAGGGGCATATCTCTTAGCACACAAGGAACTGGAAGGGCTGCAACCTATCAAATTAAAGCTCTTTGAGTTAGCTTTCCAACGCACTTGGTTTCACCTTAGTCCGAGTTAGGATGAGGGAGTTATGACCATTTTCGTAAAACCTGTCTGTGCAGAATTTCCAATTCCAGTGAGCGATTTTCTAGGCGGGTTGGAGGTGTTTTTTTATAAAAAGGGGATATGTCCCATACTTAGTCATTTTCTTAACTCCAAAAACACTCTCTAAGCCCTCTCCAAAAATTCCACCAAGATCTTCAACCAAATTCAAACATCTCAAGCTCTAATTCCGGATTCAAGACTCAATCTCAAGCTTCGATTCTCCATTCCAATCTTCATCAAGGATTCTCCAAAGTTGAGGTATGTGGGTTTGATTGTGGAAACCTTCCTTTCCACAAGTCCAACCATTTATCTCTATTTCTACTTCAAGTTTATGGGTCCTCATGACAATTATGAACTCTTGAATTACGGAATTACTACTACACACCCTATTATGGTCCTTTTTGCATATTATCATGAAATGGAATTTTTATGTGATGTTTATGGTTTACATGCTTCCATGATCAAATTATGAAGGTTGATATATATATGTATGTGGTTGGTGGGCTGATTTATATGGATTTTGGAATTGGTTGGAATTAGTATTCTTGAAATACATGATTTCATTTACATGAACAATTGCCCACCTTGTGTTTGATAAAATGCCCATTATAGAATTCTTAGGAAAGGGAAGGTCCAAGGTACGTCCTATGAGACGGATGGTTATGTAATTACTGAAATGATGATGAAATGGACACATGTATATGATTTTCTCTAATATAAGTGTTGTGAGTCGACCAAGCCTAGTACGGGGGGTAGTAGGCCCGTATAACCGTATCGAGGGGTTGGTACCTTGGTTGCCTAGTACGGGGGGTAGTAGGCCCGTATAACCGTATCGAGGGGTTTGTACCTTGGTCCCTAGCTCGGGGGGTGGTAGGCCCGTGTAACCATATCGAGGGGTTTGTACCTTGGTCCCTAGCACGGGGGGTGGTAGGCCGTGTAACCATATCGAGGGGTTTGACCTTGGTCCCTAACTCGGGGGGTGGTAGGCCGGTAACCTATTGAGGGGTTTGTACCTCTTTCGCCTCTCCAAGGGGGTGGTAGGCCTTGGAAATACTATATTGATGGTCACTCGCCACACATGTACTACGTCCCATTAAATATGATTTTTATGTAAGCATCATTATACATATATTTATTAATATGCTATCTATTGGGTATGATTACGCATTTTTCCTATGATGTCCATCTAATGTAGCATTGCATTGCATCCCATATACTTAGTACATTCAAATGTACTAACGCATACTCTATGCCTACATGATGTCACCATGTAGGGACCGGAGCACCGCTTGACCATCCTCCTCCGCGTGGCTAGTACGAGTTTCTATAGTGGTTATTGGTGAGTCCTCCATTTCGGGGACGTTGCTCATGATCTTTTGTTATGTATAAAACTTTTCCTTTTTAGTTATGTTTTGACTATGAGGGTGAGCCCGGTAGTTTGTCTTGGCCCCCGCTAAGTACTCATGTTTAGAGGTGGTGTTGGACAAGTTGTGTATTATGCTTGAACTTGACTCATCTATGGTATTTATGTATCATTTCTTTTTTTTCTTGCTCCCTTAGTCCCGATTTCCCCTTGATTATGCTTATCGCTTATGGTCATTTAATTGCTTCCGCGACCAAGAATGTGTAATGATACGCTATGAGGCTTGTTTGGGGTTCCTTCGGGTTCCCCATTCGCCGGTCACAACCTAGGCCCTAGGCTTGGGTCGTGACAAACTTGGTATCAGAGCACTAGGTTGAATGATCCTCGGAGTCCAACACACCGCGTTGATTAGAGTCCGATTCATGGTTGTGTTGTGCACCACAACTATGAGTAGGAGGCTATGAGACGTTTTAGGAAATGTTTCCCTTCTCTATGTTCTAAGTCGTGCTGTAGAGTTGAATTAAGTTCTTCCCTAACGGTTGTTCTTTGCTATGCTAGATCATGTCTAATACAAGAGGAAGACGAGCCCGACTTGTTGCGTGAGTCATATAAGGTGTCTACTCCTATTGGTGCATATATTGTTGCTAGGAAGGTCTATAGAAATTGTCCTATTTGCATCTTCCATAAAATATTGCCCTTGTGACTTGTTGAATTGAACATGGTCGATTTTGATGTTGTTCTTGGGATGGATTGGTTGCATGCATACTATGCTTCTATTGATTGTAGAACCCGAAGGGTCAAGTTCCAATTCCCAAGTGAACCCATTCTTGAGTGGGAAGCCAAAATGTGGTAGTCAAGGGTAGATTCATCTCTTGCATTAAAGCCCGTAAGTTGATCTCTAAGGGGTGTCTCTATCACCTCGTGAGGGTTAGGGATGTGGAGTCCAAACCCCTTCTTATAGAGTCGGTTCCGGTCGTAAATGAATTCCTTGATGTCTTTCCTAATGACCTTCCCGGTGTTCCTCCCGAAAGGAAAATAGATTTTGGCATAGACCTCCTCCCCGATACTCAACCCATTTCTATTCCCCCTTACCGTATGGCCCCGGCGGAGTTAAAGGAGTTGAAAGAACAATTGAGGGACTTGTTGGAGAAGGGTTTTATTAGCCCTAGCCAATCACCATGGGGTGCACCGGTGTTGTTTGTGAAGAAGAAAGATGGGTCCTTTAGGATGTGTATTGATTATCGGCAACTCAATAGGGTCACCGTCAAGGATAAATATCCTCTTCCTAGGATTGATGACTTGTTCGACCAATTGCAAGGGGCTAGCCACTTCTCTAAGATTGATCTTCGGTCCGGGTATCATCAACGTTGAAGGATGAGGGAGGAGTACATTCCCAAGACAGCCCTTCCGCGACTAGTATGGACATTATGAATTTGTGCTGGTATGTCTTTGGGTTGACCAATGGCACCGGCTACCTTCATGTTGGACCTAATGAATAGGGTCTTTTAAAACCCTACCTTGGTCCTTTGTTGTGTCTTCATTGATGATATTATTTATTGCCATTAGCGAGGGAGAACATATGGGTCACTTGAGGGTTGTGTTGCAAAGATTAAGAGAGGAGAAGTTGTATGCCAAGTATGAAAAGTGTGAATTTTGGTTGAGGGAGGTTGCCTTCCTAGGTCATGTGGTGTCGGGGGATGGTATTAAGGTAGACCCTAAGAAGACCGATGTGATTAGAAATTGGCCTAGGCCAGTGACCCCGTCGGATATTAGGAGCTTCTTGGGCTTAGCGGGTTACTACCGGAGATTTGTGAATGGGTTTTCTTCTATTGCTTCTTCCATGACTAAGTTGACACAAAAGAAGGCTAAGTTTGAGTGGACCGACGAGTGCGAAAGGAGGTTTCAAACCTTGAAAGATAAACTTGTGTCCGCCTGCCTATAGTTGTCACTACCGGAGTGCGGCGTTGAGGGATTTTGTTTGTGTATTGTGATGGCTTCTAGAGTTGGCTTGGGTTGTTGTCCCTTATGCAATGGTAAGGTCATAGTCCTATGCTCTAGACAACTCAAGTGCCATGAAAAAAGAACTTCCTACGCATTGATCTTGAAATTAGCCTTTAAAGATTTGGCGTCATTATTTGTATGGGGTACATGTCGATGTGTTCACCGATCATAAGAGCCTCCAATATGTCTTCACCCAAAAAAGATCTCAACTTGAGACAAAGAAGGTGGCTAGAATTTCTTAAAGATTATGATATGAGGGTGCATTATCATCCCGGTAAAGCTAAGTGGGTGGCGGATGCTAGTAGGGTGTCTAATTGGGTAGCCTAGCTCATGTTGATATTGGTGATAGGAAATGGCTAGGGAGGACATCGGTTAGGCTAGGTTGGGGTTAGTTGGAAAGGTTGGTAATGAGTGGGGTGGCGTTGTTGATGGTGCATAGGTCTTCCTTGGTTGATGGAAGGGTGAAGCAAAACAAAGATCTTTGAATTTCTTCTTGTTTGAATTGAAGGCCTTGGTGAAAGAGGGCAAGGTGGAAGTTTTCTCCCAAGGGGGAGATGGTGCCCTTAGGTACCAAGGTAGGTTGTGTGTGCCTTGTGTTGATGGTTTGAGGGAGAAAATTCTTGAGGAGGCTCATAATTCTTCTTATTCCATCCACCCCGGTTCCACCAAAATGTATATAGATTTGAGGGATGTGTATTGGTGGAGAGGCATGAAGAAAGACATTGCCAAATTCGTCTTCGGTTGTCATAGTTGTCAACAAGTCAAGGCCGAACATCAAAGGCCGGGTGGTCTAACCCAAGACATAGAGATTCCTACTTGGAAGTGGGAAGAAATTAATATGGATTTTGTAGTTGGTTTACCCAAGACTAGAAAAGGTTTTGATTCTATTTGGGTGGTGGTTGATAGAATGACAAAATCGGCTCATTTTCTACCGGTAAAGACAACATATGGGGCGGAAGATTATGCAAGGTTATATATTCATGACTTGGTAAGGTTGCATGGGATTCCTCTATCCATCATATCGGACCGTGGTACTCAATTTACTTCACACTTTTGGAAGTCTTTCCAAAGGGGTCTAGGTACGAGAGTCAAGCTTACTACGGCCTTTCACCCGCAAACGGATGGACAAGCCGAAAGGACTATCCAAACACTTGAGGATATGCTTAGGGCTTGTGTATTGGGGCTTAAGGGTAGTTGGGATGATCATCTTCCATTGATTGAGTTTGCCTATAAAAATAGCTATCATTCCAGCATCGGTATGGCTCCTTTTGAGGCTCTCTATGGGAGGCGTTGTAGATCACCGGTTGGGTGGTTTGAGGTTGGTGAGGTGGCCTTGTTAGGACCAGACCTAGTTATGGAGGCTCTTGAGAAGGTTAGGTTGATTAGAGAAAGGTTGAAGATGGCCCAAAGTCGCCAAAAGTCCTATGCCGATGCGAGGAGAAGGGCTCTTGAATTCCGAGTTGGTGATTGGGTTTATTTGAAGGTGACACCCATGAAGGGTGTGGTTCGTTTTGGTAAGAAGGGCAAGTTGAGCCCAAGATACGTGGGTCCTTATAAGGTGATGAGGAGAATTGGTAAGGTAGCTTATGAGTTGGAATTGCCTAGCGAGATGGGTTTGGTTCATCCGGTATTTATGTGTCTATGTTTGAGGAAGTGTGTGGGTATCCGAATTGCCTTGTGTCTCTGTTGATGTTGTGGGTGTTGTTGAAGATAATTTGACCTGATGAAGAGGTTTCCGGTCCAGATTTTAGATAGACAAGTGAAGAGTTGAGAAACAAAGATGTGCTTCCATTAAAGTCCTTTTGGGAGAAATCAACAAGTTGAAAGGGCTACTTGGGAGGCCGAAGCGGACATGCAAAGGCGATATCCCTATCTTTTCCACTCCACTCGAGCCTAAAGTATTGATCTAAGCCCTTTATAAAATCTCAGGTCTTAAGTTCAGCCCCCATGTCATTGCATACATTCATGCTTAAGTTGACAAGTTCATTGTGGTTTTACAACTATGTTGAGGTTTTGAAATAAGGTGTGAGTGCATTGTTGCATCCTTATGTGGGCTGAAATTGCCATGTTTGTGTCTCTCATGTACGTTCTTTAACATTCGGGGACGAATGTTCCCAAGGGGGAGATATTGAAACGACCCAAATGCCCGAAAATGTGCTTCGGAAACACCTATAATTGTAATTTCCATATATCTCAAAATCCGTGCCTGATTTCGGAAATTCGACTTCAATTCTTATTTGTGGGGTCCCAAATTGAGTGGGAAATGGGGTCTAACCCGAATTTAGTGCAACCGTAATAAAATTCGAAAAATCGCAAAAATTTCGATTTGGAGGGTCAACTTTAAAGGGGCATATCTCTTAGCACACAAGGAACTGGAAGGGCTGCAAACTATTAAATTAAAGCTCTTTGAGTTAGCTTTCCGACGCACTTGGTTTCACCTTAGTCCGAGTTAGGATGAGGGAGTTATGACCATTTCGTAAAACCTGTCTGTGCAGATTTGCAATTTCCAGTGAGCTATTTTTTTAGGCGGGTTGGAGACGTTTTTTTATAAAAAGGGGATATGTCCCATACTTAGTCATTTTTCTTAACTCCAAAAACACTCTCTAAGCCCTCTCCAAAAAATTCCACCAAGATCTTCAACCAAATTCAAACATCTCAAGCTCTAATTCCGGATTCAAGACTCAATCTCAAGCTTCGATTCTCCATTTCAATCTTCATCAAGGATTCTCCAAAGTTGAGGTATGTGGGTTTGATTGTGGAAACCTTCCTTTCCACAAGTCCAACCATTTATCCTCTATTTCTACTTCAAGTTTATGGGTCCTCATGATCAATTATGAATTCTTGAATTACGGAATTACTACTACACACCCTATTATGGTCCTTTTTGCATATTATCATGAAATGGAATTTTTTATGTGATGTTTATGGTTTACATGCTTCCATGATCAAATTATGAAGGTTGATATATATATGTATGTTGTTGGTGGGCTGATTTATATAGATTTTGGAATTGGTTGGAATTAGTATTCGTAGAATAACTGATTTCATTTACATGAAACATTGGCCACCATGTGTTTTGATAAAAATTGCCCATTTAATAGAATTCTAGGAAAGGGAAGGTCCAAGGTACGGTCCATGAGACGGAGGTTATGTAATACTGAAATGATGATTGAAAGGACACTGTATTATGATTCTGCTAAATAAGTGTTGTGAGTCGGACCATGCCTAGTACGGGGGGTAGTAGGCCACGCTATAACCATATCGAGGGTGTTTGTACCTGCGTTTGCTAGTACGGGGGGTAGTAGGCCCGTGATAACCATATCGAGGGGTTGGTACCTGGTCCTAGCACGGGGGGTGGTAGAGCCCGTGTAACGCATAGTCGACGGGGTTTGTTACCTTGGGTCCCTAGCACGGGGGTGCGTAGGCCCGCTGTACCATATCGATGGGGTTGTACCCTTGGTCCCTTAGCACGGGGGGTGGTGGCCCGTGTAACCATATTGAGGGTTTGTACCTCTTTCGCCTCTCAAGGGGTGGATAGGCCTTGGGATACTATATTGATGGTCACTCGCCACACATGTACTACGTCCCATTAAATATGATTTTTTATGTAAGGCATCTATACATACTATTATTAACTGCTATCTATTGGGTATTGATTACGCATTTCTTCTATGATTGGCCATCTAATGTAGCCTTGCATGCATCCCATATACTAGTACATTAAATCTACGTAACGATACTCTATGCCTACATGATGTCACCATGTAGGGACCGGAGCACCGCTTGACCATCCTCCTCCGCGTGGCTAGTACGATTTTCTATAGTGGTTATTGGTGAGTCCTCCATTTCGGGGACGTTGCTCATGATCTTTTGCTATGTATAGAACTTTTCCTTTCTAGTTATGTTTTGACTATGAGGGTGAGCCCGGTAGTTTGTCTTGGCCCCCGCTAAGTACTCATGTTTAGAGGTGGTGTTGGACAAGTTGAGTTTTATGCTTGAGCTTGACTCATCTATGGTATTTATGTATCATTTCTTTTTTTTCTTCTTGCTCCCTTAGTCCCGATTTCCCCTTGACTATGCTTATCGCTTATGGTCATTTAATTGCTTCCGCGACCAAGAATGTGTAGTGATACTCTATGAGGCTTGTTTGGGGTTCCTTCGGGTTCCCCATTCGCCGGTCACACCTAGGCCCTAGGCTTGGGTCGTGACACCGGCGCGAGTGTGATGCCGAGGTTTCTGCCGGTGATATTGTGATGCCGAGGTTTCTACCAGCAATAATGTGATGGCGAGGTTTCTGCCGGCGATATTGTGATGCGAGGTTTCTACCGGCGACTCTAATGCATGCATGTTCATTGCATATGCATCAACATTCATGCATATTATTGTGCGTTGAACATCATTCTTGTGATTGACCTTGTGATTACTTTCGAGTTGTGACTTATGATTTTGAAATGTGATTGTGGAGACTGTTGAACTTTGTTTTGGAATCTGTTAGGTTGGGCTGATCTTTTGTGCAGGTTACAGTTATGGAGGTTCGGTTGGGATGAAAGGAGTTCGCGTATTTTATTAGATTTGCCTACTTTTGTTAGTTGCCTTGCTGAGTACCGTGTTTTTGGTACTCACCCCTTGCTTCTACACTTGTGCAGGTTCCGAGCCCGGACAGTGAACTTCTCTTTTTCTGATCATCCGAGGCTTCCTAGGAGACTGAGAGAGGTAGCTATTGTCATCCGGCAGACTCTCTTATTCCGATTTTTATGCTTTGTTCTACTTGAGAAACAAAGGCATACTTGAGACTTGTATTTTCTTTCCAGTTCTGTTATTAGCGGCTTGTACATGTGAAAACCAGTCCTTGGGGTTATTTAAGTTTTGAAAGACTTCCGCTTATGTTTCTTCTTTAATCTGCTTATTTATGCATTTATTTCCGCTTTGTTGGGTTTAGGCTGACTTGTCCTGGTCGATAGGACAAGTGCCATCACACCCGATTTTGGGTTGTGACTGATGTAATCAAAATTACTATTTTATAATCCCTTTAGTTTGCAAGTTAAGAACTCATTTAAATTTACTTGAAAGAATGAAAGCACACAGTGATCTCTTTTTAGAGAATTCTATTGATTTTTGGAATTAAATACAAAAAGAAGATGCATACATCAAGTATTGAGTTCCCCTTTTTACTCAAAATTAAGGAATCCAAATTGAGATCTTACAGCCATTGCTAGAAGAAAAAAAGAAGAAATTCGAAATCTTAAGTCCTCAAAATTCTACCTCTTGAAGTTCATGAATTGTTTTAAACTGATTCAAAATTACTTTGAGTTGTATTATTCTAATTGGTATGTTTGTATTTCAGATTTCATATTTTGTTTATCTTAAGAGAATTTGATGTGACCACTCTATTCTAAAGGTGTAATTATTCTAGGCTATAAATGTACAACTTTTCTTATGATATTATCTAAAATATTTTTTTTTCACATTTTAAATGCTTATTTGCTTAGTCCTTCGAGTTTCTTCTGTTATGATATCATTTATGCATAATGTTAAGTTCATATTTTATATAAATAGATACAAAAGGGTCAAATCACTCGGTTCTTTGTCTCATCCTTTGTCAGAAACTCCATTTTCTCTAAAACAAATCTACTCTATTTGTTGCATTTTGCGCAATTCTAGCATGAATACCCATGTAGATTTATTATTCTCAATTAGAAATTTTTTAAAAAATTATTTATTTATAATTTCTACATTTAGCTGCTTATATATATGAGATAGCTTATAATATATATACTATAACTTTTTGTTATAAAAATCAATGCATATAATTTAATTATGATCTGTTCATTGGGTTATTTTATTCTTTCTAATTGGTTTGTTTTGACTTTATTGTTAATCAGATATATTTTAAACATACTTGTGGTCAAAGGAGGTATATATGTATATGTCTAAAGAAGGCGAATAACATGTATACGTAGACTACTACTTCTTTATTATCATATGCTGTTTGAACTGCTTTTCTTTCTTTCTTTCTTCTTCCTTTTGATATAATTTCAAATGAAATAAAAGAACTAATTCCTTGATTTGTTTTCCTGAGACAAGCGTCTTTTGAAAACAACTTCTCTATTTTCAGAAGGTAGGGGTAAGGTATGTGCACACTTTATCCTTGGCTGGGATTAAATTTGGCTTATTGTTGTTGTAATGGGATGGGTTCCATTGCTAGAGATGCAATATTTTTTTTCCTTTTCTATAAATGTACTATTTAATGGAGTAGGAGTATATTTATATATTTTTAAAATATATACAAATCGTACGGTATACACACGCAAAGCGCGTACCCAAAAACTAGTATATATATATATATATATATTCCTAGACTGGCGCTCTCTACAGCCAAGGAATCTATTTTTCTTTTTTCTCCAATTATTGGATTTTTTCCTTCATTTATTCACTTTATGTTGCATACATAAAAAACCAAACAACATCTCTTAAAAGGAATCTCTTTAAACTAAAAGCACCTTTTAAGCGTTCCTTCATAATTTTTCATATATGTTTACAAACCATTAAAACTCCTCTATATTTCTCTCTTATGTCACGTCTCCTGAATGAATATCAATACTTGATGAGAGTTTATTTAGCATATAACAAATGAATTCTGATCGGTATCTATTTTGAGTAAGGAACTTGAATGATTCTATCAACGATCATATCCTTGCCGAAATTTTCCGGCCGTTTGTATTCTTAATAGTTTCATGTTGTTCTACTTCACCTCCAAAGGAAAAATGCAAATACACCATCAAAGCTTATCCACGGAAAACAAAGTTTTTTGTTATAGGAGGTTGGGTTGATAACCAAACTTCACCTTTTCATTATACAACCCAATGTACTCTCATTGAACATGACTTTAAAAGAAAAAGGAATGGTCTTTCCAGAATAAGATTATATAAATTATAAATACAGACGTCAACCTAGTGACGATTACTTAAAGAGGTAACTCATCTCTATTGTTTTTCTCATCAGATTCTTTCATTACCATAAAAAAAAAAATAGAGAAAACCAAATAAGCAAAACTTTATAAAGGTTGATTTTAGTAAGGCATTTGTTGCATCATATATATTAAAAACTTCTTAAGATATGTGTAGAATGTATAATTTGAAAATGTCATAAATTCTGATTCTATTATCCTGCATTGAAAAAAAAAGTAACTTAAATTCTGGGTTTTCAACAGGCTACCCATTTTAAATTCCTACAAGATGACTTAACCATTATAATAATTCCTTGCTTATGATTAGGATGGATTCGGAAATATCAAATATAGTAGTTTTTTTGGGTTTTAGAAGATGGGAATGAGAAGTGAATTATTATGTTTTCCAGAAAAGATATCAACAGAATATATGCAATTAGAATAACACCTTTCCATATTGAAGAGAGACTTTTTTGAAGGATTGTGACTTTTCCAATGAGTTGTGACTATTCTGAAGGATTGTGACCGTTGTGATAAGGCATAATAAGCGCATTTTTTATACTATCCTTTGTTAGCTATAAATAGATTGGCTTTCTCCCATTTTGTCAACTACAAATTTTTTAAGTTTTCTACTCTTCTTTTCTTAAAAACTCAAGTAAGATTTGCAGCCCTAGAGTGGGTTCGACGGAATTTGGGGTACCACTTTTTGAATAGTGTTTATTGCTCGTATATTATTAAATACAAATGTAAGCACATATAACAATTTCATATTACCGTCTAACTTTGTTTGCTTCAATTGTTTATTCAACGCCGGAAACCGCCCTCCCCCCCCGCCCCCCCCCGAAGGAGAAGCTATATAATTTACTTATATTTTAAATAAATTGTGCATTTTATAGAGATTTGTTTTCATAATAGTTCTAATACTTTTTCTTAATTTATCGAGTACCTGGAGGAGTTTTATTTTTAAAATAGATTAGTACCTGGATGAACTAATGTATTCATGCTATTAAATTATTTATTACAATCTTTATTTTCTATTTTGTTTTACCTTATTACAACATTCGTGAATGGATACCAAGAGTTTTTCCTCTTGTTATTATTTTGAAATTAGATCAAGTTCTAATATTTTAGTACATTTAAATAATTTTTAAAATTTTTAATGCGGTGAAATTTTAAAATTTTCATATATCACGTATATAGTAATATCAACTCTAAATAATTCACATTTATAATTTAACCAAAATATATGTAGATAATAAGTAGTTTTATTTCTATCATAGAAAAGAGGGTTTAAAAACTAAGCAGTAACCTACCAAATAATCATGGGTAAACTTAACGAAGATAATATTCTTGTGAAAAATTGTGTGAACTTAGTATGAAATCCGTTTACTAACAGAACATTATTTTATTAACTCTATTAGTTGAATTGTCATGACCCAAAGTATACCCTAGACGTGACATAAGGTATAGGACCCCGAGAGGCCCTACACAAGACATTTGACATGTATACAACACAATATATTAGAAGGTACAAGAAATTAAGTAGAAAGTTTCATAGCAAAGAGTTTGACATAAAAGCGGAAGTCTAATCATAGTCTTGACAAGCCAATCTAATACATCAAAAGAGTGGCTGAAACGTAACCCATACACCACGTACAAAGTCTGAAAGGAAAAACATAAGAAATAAAGTCTTTGTGGTCTTGCCCTGGGAGTTTGAGGACTCACCAAATCCAATAGCTAGGCAATCCGAAACTAGCCACAAGCGGGAGGAGAGAGATCGTTGAACCCTACATTACTAGAAAATGTAGGAACAAGTATTCATTAGTACATGGAATGTACTAAGTATGAAAAAAATGCATGAAAACATGTACGCGATCAAAGGGGACATTTTAGCATGATATGCATGACAAAGCTATAAACATAGTAAAACCTTTAAAGATGAATCATAACTCATGAACATTGTCAATGCATAGAAAAAAAGTCATTTGAAAGTTTTCATAAACTTTTGAAGATAACTTAGTTCATTTTGTGGGATAGTTACCATTAACCGACATAGACCATGTGAGTTAAAACATGGAATCATGTGTCATGCTCCCACACCGAAAAGAGATGTTCTACTTGCCAAGGTAAGAACCATAATTCTATCTTAGGTGGATCCACTAGCTTAGTCACTTAAGACATTCCTACGGGGAACATAGTTAGGAACTAGAGGTTGCTACTAGAGACTACCCTATTTGAGCCTCCACCTGAAAGTTCTCTCGGTGCTAAGTAAAATCCCAACGGAAATAGCCATATTCATATTCATATTATTATACTTGAAAAGGCACAATTAAATTACCAATCCAATCTTATTTCATCAAAGAGTAGCTCCTTCAAATCATGATTCATACATATGTGAGAAAACCTTTCACAACCATGATTTCATAATATGTGAGAAAACCTTTCACAATTTCATTGATTCTTATCGTAAAAGCTACCTTAGTTTATAAAAATCTGTTTTCATAAATAATGCATAGCTTTCATAAATCATCATTCATAAGTTCATAACTTTCTTCATAAATTCATAGTCAAAATCATGAATAATGCATGAGTTCATATGAAATCAATTAGATTGAATTTAAGTAATTGAATAATAATAAATTGAACCCATGGAGATTTACCTAAAACCCTAGATAATTGGGTGCAATTAACTTTTGGTGATTGAAATTCTTGGGACCGAATGGATGAATGGAATCCATTGGTGAATCCCTACATACCTTGATACACAAAGCCCAAAAGCAATGGAGGAAAGAGGAGACTTAAATCTGGAAACCCTAGGTGCTCTTCCTTAAGATTGAGAGAATTTGGAGAGGATGAATGTGGATGGAGTTTGGGGTTTTGAGAGAAAGAGAGAGTTGGGTTTGTTTTAGGAATAGAAAGGTAGTTATAGGACTTAGAATTAGGATCAAAACGACATAGTATAGGTACTAAATACATAGGAAAAGACCCAAATACCCTTAAGAAATAGCTGCCGACATAACCTACGATCCATAGATGTTTATATGGCTCATACTAGCAAAACCGTAGATCATGTTACTGGGACAAATTATTCAACCCACTTTCTACAAAATAATCCTACAGTTCGTCGAACATCCTACGACCCTTAGACCCCATCCATAGTCTTCAACTTTAAGCCCAAAATTTACTAAGTCTAAAACCTTTCTACGGGACCCATCTACGGCCCATTGAACTAACTACAATCCGTTAGACCCTTCTGTAGACTTGAGGTCCTAAATCAAATATCTAAATCTATCATACGAGTGCCAACTACGGCTCATCCAGTAACACCCCAAAAATTGCTAAGCTAAGGCCTGAAATATTCCTTATTTGTGTGTAAGGTCGTATTGGGTTATTCTTAAATTGTTCTTGGTATGTAAGGTCAATTATTTAGTGTGTGAATGGAATTGAATATGAATTAAGGTACAAGAATCCCCTAGCACAATGTTGAGTTGAAAGTTTCCTTACCGATTAAGTTTTGACATAAGATTCTACTTAGTTTAACTTTAAATGATCATATCTCTCGGTACATAATGAATAAGGTGGTCCATGACCTATGAGTCCTCTATCCAATGATACCAAGTTAGCCTCATTTCGAGTTTGGAGTCAAAAGTTATGACTATTTTACCAGAGACTGTCACGTCTGAGTTTCCTGAGTCAGTTCCTACGAATTGCTTCTATGAGTCGTAGAAATTTTTATGACCCATACTGTCAACTCGTAGAAAACATCAAAGAAGTCAAATTTTGGGGTCCAATTCCTACAGATCCATCTACGGTTCGTAGAAACTTCTACGGGTCATAGTTTGGACCCGTAGAAAGAGTTTCTGCACCTTAAAATTCAAATTAAATTCTATGGATTGGATTTACGGTCCATAGAAACTTCTATAGGCCATAATTTGGACCCGTAGAAACTTCTATGGGTCATAATATGAATTCCATGGATGGGATCTATGCATCATAGAATAAACCACGAACCGTAGATGAACCCGTATAAGGTTTTCGTCAGCTTTTAAGAGGGGTAATTTAGTCTTTTCTCACCCCTTCTAAGCCTAAACCACGATGATTTTACACATAGTTAAGGGTTTAAACAGTGTTAATCAATCCTTTTACGTTCATTAACAATTCCAAGTCTTAAAGTATGGATCCAAGAGGAGAAAGCTACGGTTTTCAAGCCAATCTTTGAGTTTCGCAAATAATATAGTTCTTCCAAGTATGTAAGGCTATCCTAGTGATGGACTGAGTTCGTCCTCACGCTCTACATCTGTCTAAATTTAGTAAAAGAGTAATCTAGGATAAATTTGAGTATTCTTGAGATGGGTTATATTGTTGAGTTATGAGTTCTTAACTCTTGAGTTTTGAGTTATTTATCATTGTATTGAGACCCTTGATTTTATTTGTTCATATCTATATTTCAATATGAACCCTATTGTTGAGTTAAATTTAAGAATATTTTAAAGCAAATGTTGTCTTTATATTGATTTATGAGGAGAGAAAAATATGAGTTTTGAGAAAGTGTTTTCAAATACGAATTGAGTAAGAGTATAAGGAAACTAAGTATTCCCAAACTTTGATTTTTAAATGAGTTAATGAGTTCAGAGATATTTCAGAGCAGCTACCTATTTTAAGAGGTAGTTTGAGCAATTAGCTCAAATTGAGAAAGGGTATGTTTTATACATTTGAGCATGAGTATGTATTTATTGGGAGTAGTAATGAGCACCGATATGGGAATGAGTTCAGACAAATCACATTCCTCATAAACCATGTAGCCAACGTGGGTAAAGGATCATACTTTTTAGACAACTCCTTATTGCTTTCGAGTAGAGCTTTAGTGGATCCACTTAGTTGAGATGTTCTATATCCCGACAAGGTATAGAATAGTGTTGCCAGCGTAGGCGAGACGTTGTATCATCACGTTGCTCATAGTGATGGTTGTCGATTAGAGAATCTCCAAAATAGAGTTAAAAGTGTATTTTTTTCATATCACTTAATATGTTAAGTTTACAGATGAGTAAGTATTTCTAAAGTTTAAATGATTTCACTCCTTTATATCTTTACATTTAGCTGAATATATATCTTTATCTATTGCAGTCCTTTCATCTAGTCATTTTGCTTCGGCCTATTTTACTTACTCGTACATTAAATATATTTATGTCATTCGATATGCATCTTTTTATGATTCAGATATAGGTGTTTAGGATCATCAATAGGCGCTTTGTTGAGATCACTTTGCACCCTAGTTAGCTTTTGGTGAGCCTTTTTGCATTTTTGAGGACTCCACTTTTATCTTTTAGTTAGTTGTTTTGAGGTGTCGTGGGTCTTGTCTCGACATCCGTCTTTAAATATATAGGCTTCATAGAAAGTTGGTTTTGAGTATATTTTCAGTACTCCTTTGTTAAACTATTTTTCAACTATTGTTTTTATCAGAGTATTTTGAGACAATTGAGTACTTTGAGACTTAATGGGTTAAATCTATTTTAAAGCTTTATTTTTCTTGAGTTTGTCTTCCGCTAAGTAGTCTGCCACGCCAAGAGTTTGCTTGAGGATCAACAATAGTTCTCGAGTGCCGACCACGTCCAGTGTGTAAGCTCAGGTTGTGAAAAACTTGGTATTAGAGAACAAAGTTCAAGAGTCCTAGGGTGTCTATTAAGTTGTGTCTAGTAGAGTCCTTCTTATTAGTGTGAAGCATGCCACATCTATAATGAGGAAGCTACGACATTTAGGAACTTTTCACTTTCTTCTTACTCATGTTCATGCGATAGAGTTGAACTCTATAAAAGTTTCTTCTAACTCGTGCTTACGCATGAATTTTCAGATAATGCCTCCCGAAGAGCTGTTCGAGGACGTCCTGCTAGGAGGAATGCTAATCCTAAAGGTCAAGAAACTCCCAATGCACCAGAAGTGCAACTCTCTCAGGGAGATTTCACCAATGCTAAGTTTCAAAATTCTATTCAGATGCTGACTCAGATTGTGGAAAATAAGGCTGGTCAACAAGGAGCGGATCGTTAGGATGTGGCTGATACATCCAGAGTTCACAAGGTGGAAGGTCACTGAGGATTAAAGAACTTTGTGGAAGAGTTATAGAAAGTGTTTGGAGTTATGCATGTTGCTGATGTAGAGCGTGTGGAGTTGACTTCTTACCAACTCAAAGGTGTTGCTAACATTTGGTATGACCAGTGGAAAAAGAACAAGGCAGAGGGAGCACCACTTCTGAGCTGTGTTATGTTTGAGAATTCTTTCTTTTGGATTTTCTTTCCCCGAGAGCTAAGGGAAGCTAAGGTGAGAGAGTTCTTAAATTTGAAACAGGAAGCTATGAGTGTGCAATAGTACATCCTCAAGCTCACCCAGTTATCTCGCTATACTCCATAGATGGTGGAAGATATGAGGAGTAGGATGAGTTTGTTCGTATCCGAGCTATCCCACCTATCTAACAAGAAAGGTAAGGTAGCTATGTTGATAGGGGACATAGACATAGCCAGGCTCATGATTCATGTGCAGCAGGTTGTGGAAGATAATTTGAAGGACAGGGAAGAGTTTCGAAATAAGAGAGCTAAGAAAACTAATCAAGAGTCCATTGAGCAGAAGACTGGAACCGAGAATCGGACATCGTTTCAGCAGAGAGCATCTAGACCTACTCCATCATCAGCTAGCGCACATGCACCAAGAAACAGGAATGACCACTGGAATCAAAATTTTAGAGCTCAAGCTACTAAGTCTCAGGGTAGTGTGGCACAAGGGGCTACTAGGACCCCCACATATGTTAAGTGTGTCAGGAACAACCCAAGAGCGTGTAGTGATGGCTCTGATGGCTGCTTTAAGTGTGGTCAGATGAGTCATTTTATGAGTGATTGCCCTAAGAACAGGTAGGGTAATGGGGCTAGAGAGCGCAATCTTCTTCAGTGGCTCCAGTAGATCGAGCTACTCTAGCAGAAAGAGTCTATCATGATTGTACCATCTCAGTCTATCACAAAGACACCATGACTAACTTTGTTGAGCTAGACATTGTGGATTTTGATCTTTTTCTAGGTATGGACTGGTTTCATGCTTGTTATGCCTCAGTCAATTGTAGAACTCGAATAGTCAAGTTTCAGTTTTCTAATGAGCCAGTTTTAGAGTGGAGAAGTAGTTCAGCAGTGCCTAAGGGTCATTTTATTTCATACCTTAAGGACAGAAAGTTAGTCCTTAAGGTGTGCATCTATCACTTAGTCTGAGTTAATGACTCTAGTGTTGAGATACCGCCTACTAAGTCAGTTCCAATTGTTAGTGAGTTTCTAAAGGTCATTCCAGATGATCATCCTGGAGTCCCACCTGAGAGACAAATAGACTTTGGATTAGATATTCTTCCCGATACTCAACCCATTTCTATTCTGCCATAATGAATAGCCCAGCTGAGTTAAAAGAGCAGTTTAGAGATCTTCTTTATTAGAGTTTCATCCGACCAAGTGTCTCACATTAGGGTGCTCCGGTCTTATTTATTAGAAAGAAATATGGTTCCCTTAGAATGTGTATTGATTACTGCAAGTTGAACAAGGTCACCATAAAGAATAAGTATCCCCTTTCAAGAATTGATGACCTTTTTGACCAATTTCAGGGTTCCATTTGCTTCTCTAAGATAGACCTCAGATCTGCCTATCATCAATTAAAAGTGAGAGAAAGTGACATCTTGAAGACAGCTTTCAGGATCCATTATGGTCATTATGAGTTCCTTGTTATGTCCTTTGGTTTGACTAACGCTCTTGCATCATTCATGGATCTCATGAACTGAGTACTTAAATCGTATATGGATATGTTTGTTATTGTATTCATCGACGACATCCTGATCTACTCAAGGAATGAGGAGGATCATGCTAGTCGTCTCATAATAGTTATCCAAACTCGCAAAGATCGAGAGTTATATACCATATTTTCTAAGTGTGAGTTTTGGCTTGAATATGTGGCGTTCTTAGGCCACTTCGTGTCTGGTGAAAGTATTCGGGTCCACACTCAAAAGATTGAGGCATAGCAGAATTGTCCTAGACCCACATCCCTAACTGATATAAGGAGTTTCTTAGGGTTGGTAGGTTACTAAAAAAGGTTCACCAAGGGGTTCTTATCTATTTCATCCCCGTTGATTAAGTTTACTCAGAAAATAGCTAAGTTTCAATGGTCTAAAGCTTGTGAGCAAAGCTTTCAGGAATTGAGAACTCGATTAACTGATACTCCGGTGTCGACCCTACCAGAGAGTACATAAGCTTTTGTCATCTGTGGTAATGCATCTAGAGTAGGGATTTTTTGTGTGTTGATGCAGAATGGTAAGGTCATAGCCTATGTCTCCAAGCAACTTAAGATTCACGAGAGGAACTACCCGACTAATGATCTGGATTTGGTAAGAGTAGTTTTTGCTCTGAAGATATGGTTGTCACTATCTCTAAGGCATTCATGTGGAAGTGTTCACCGACCACAAGAGTCTCCAATATGTTTTCAGTCAGAAGGGGCGTAATCTCATACAAAGGAGGTGGTTAGAGTTACTCAAGGATTACGACATGAGTATCCTTTATCACCCAAGTAAGGCTAATGTTGTTATGGATGCCTTGAGCAGGTTATCCATGGGGAGTACTACTCCTATCGAGTAAGGCAAGAAAGAGTTGGCTAAGAAAGTTCACAGACTTGCACGTTTGGGAGTATTGTTAGATTCTAGTGAAGTTAGAGTTTGTTGTGATTAATGGGGCTGAATCGTCATTAGTGTCAGAAGTGAAGGAGAAGCAAGACAAAGACCCCATCTTACTTGAACTAAAGACAAATGTTCATAAGCAGAAGGTGATGGCTTTTGAAGAAGGGGGAGATGGTGTGTTTCGATATCAAGGTATATTATGTGTTCCAAAGGTGGAGTTGCTCCAAGAGAGGATCATGACAGAAGCTCATAGTTCCAGATATTCGATCCATCTGGGTTCCAGAAAGATATACCACAACTTGAGAGAAGTCTATTAGTGGAATAACACGAAGAGGTGTATTGCAGATTTTGTTGCTAAGTTCCCAAATTGCTAGCAAGGCAAGGTGGAACACTAAAGGCCATTTGGGGTGGCTCAGAACATACCCCTTCCACAGTGGAAGTGGGAGATGATTAATATGGATTTTATTACTGGCTAAACACGATCTCGCAGGCAGCATGGTTTGTTTTGGGTGATTGTAGACTGAATGACTAAATCAACCCATTTCTTACCATGAAGACTACAAATTCAGCAGAATATTATGCCAGTTTATACCTCTGTGAGATAGTCCGACTTCATGGAGTCCCGTTGTCCATCATTTCAGATAGGGGTGCACAATTCACCGATATGTTTTGGAAGTCATTTAATAAAGGTTTGGGTTCGAAGGTTAGCCTTAGTAATGCTTTTAATGCTGAGATAGATGGTCAAGCAGAGTGAACTATTCAGACCTTAGAGGATATGTTGAAAGCATATGTGTAGGATTTCAAAGGAAATTGGGATGACCACCTGCTTCTTATAGAGTTTGCATATAATAACAGCTATCACTCCAGCATTCATATGGCTTCGTATGAGGCTCTTTATGGGCTAAGGTATAGATCTCTTTTTGGCTGGTTTGAGGTTGGTGAAGCTGAGTTGATAGGATCAGACTTAGTTCATCAATCCACAAAGAAGGTGAAAATAATCCAAGAGAGGTTGAAAATAGTGTAGAGCCATCAAAAATCTTATACAAATGTTAGGAGGAGAGATTTGGAGTTCGAGGTTAATGATTTGGTCTATTTGAAGGTTTCACCCATAAAGGGTGTTGTGAGGTTTGGTCTGAAAGGGAAGCTCAGTCCCCGATATATTGGTCCTTACGTGATATCAATAGGATTGGTAATGTAGCTTATGAGTTTGAGCCACCGCCAGAGTTAGCAGCAGTCCATCCAGTAATTCACATCTCCATGCTAAAGAATTGATTTGGTGATCCTTCACTTATTGTGCCTATCGAGAATATTGTTTACAAGGATAGCCTATCTTATGAGGAGATTCCCATTTAGATCCTTGATCGTCCGGTTCGCAAGTTGAAAACCAAAGAAGTTAAATTAGTCAAGGTCTTATGGAGAAATTAGTTTGTTGAAGAGGCAACTTGGGAAGCTGAGGAGGATATGAAAACTAGATACCCTAATCTCTTTTTCTCTGATTTAGTTTCAGTCCAAGGTATTAACTCTTCCTAAAGTACTCATTCAATTTAATCCCTCCTTTAGTGTTTTGAGTTCATGAGTTTTATGTGTATTTTTCATTATATTGGGTTGTTAAACATTTCCCTACCCTTTCTATGCTCAATTCATCCATCATTCAAGGATGAATGATTCAAAGGGGGAGATATTGTAACACCCCAAAAATTTCTAAGCTAAGGCCCGAACGATTCTTCATTTGTGTGTAAGGTCGTATCGGGTTATTCTTAAATTGTTCTTGGGATTTAAGGTCAATTACTTAGTGTGGGAATGGAATTGAATATGAATCAAGGTCACAAGAATCCCTAGCACAAAGTTGAGTTGAAAGCTTCTTTACCGATTAAGTTTTGATATAAGATTCTACTTAGGTCAGCTTTAAAGAATCATATCTCTTACCACATAATGAATTAGGTGGCCCATCACCTATAAAATTGAAGGTATATGAGTTCTCATTCCAACGTCACAAAGTTTGCCTCATATCGAGTTCGGTGTAAAAGGTTATGACCATTTTACCAGAGACTACCACATCAGAGTTTTCTGAGTTAGTTCCTACGAATTGCTTCTACCGGCCGTACAAATCTTGACAACCCATACTGCCAACTCATAGAAAACTTTAGAGAAGTAAAATTTGGGAGTCCTATTACTACGGATCCATCTACGGGTCATAGAAACTTCTACGTGTCATAGTTTGGACCTGTAGAAAGAGTTTCTGGGTATTAAAATGGAAATTTAATTCTACGGTTTGAATCTATGATCCGTAGAAACTTCTACCGGTCATAGTTTGAACCCTTAGAATGAAATTCTAAGACTTATAAATTAATACGAATTCCACGGATGGGATCTACGGTCTGTAGAATAAACCATAAATCGTCGATGGACCCGTAGAAGGTCTTCGTCAGCTTTTAGGAGGGGTAGTTTAGTCTTTTTCATCCCCTTCTATGCCTAAACCATGAAGTTTTTACACCTAGATAAGGGTTTAAACAATGTTAATCAATCCTTTTACGTTCATTAACACTTCCAAGATTTAAAGCAAGGATCCAAGACGAGAAAGGTAGGATTTTCAAGCCAATCTCTGAGTTTCACCAAGAACATCGTTCTTCTAGGTGTGTAAGGTTATCCTAGTGGTGGACTGAGTTCTTCCTCACGCCTTACATCTATATAAATTTAGTAAAAGAGTAATCTAGGGTTTTATCCTTGATTTTGAGTATTCTTGAGACGAATTATATTGTTGAGTTATGAGTTCTTAATTCTTGTGTATTAAGTTGCTTATCATTGTATTGAGATCCTTGATGTTATTTGTTCATGTCTATATTTCATAATGAACCCTATTGTTGTGTTAATTTTGAGAATCTTTTTAAACATAATGTTTTGTCTTTAAATTGATTTATGAAGAGAGAAAATATGAGTTTTGAGAAAGAGTTTCAAATACAAAATGAGTAAGAGTATAAGGGAACTAAGTATTCCCAAAGGTATCACTTTTTACATCGAGAAAAGAGAAACTTTGATTTATAAATGAGTTAATGAGTTCAGAGATATTTCAGAGCAGTTACCTCTATTAATAGGATATTTTGAGCAATTACCTCAAATTGAGAAAGAGTATGTTTTATACATTCGAGCATGAGTATATATTTATTGGGAGTAGTATTAAGCACCTATATGGGAATGAGTTCAGATAAATCACATTCCTCATATACCATATAGCTAACATGTGTAAAGGATCATACTTTTTAGATGACTTATTATTGCTTTCGAGCAGAACTTTAGTGGATTCACTTAGTTGAGATGTTCTATATCCCGAAATGGTATAGGACAGTTCTGGTAGCGTGGGTGAGACGGTGTATCATCATGTTGGTCATAGTGATGGTTTTCGGTTAGGGAATCTCTGAATATAGTTTAAAAAGTATTTTTATCATATCACTTAATATGTTAAGTTCAGAGATAAGTAAGTATTTGTAATGTTTAAATGATTTCACTCCTTTATTTCGTTACATTCAGTTGCATATATATCTTTATCTATTGCAGTCTTTTTACTAAGTCATTTTGCTTCGACTTTGTTACATACTCGTACATTCAATGTACTGATGTCATTTGACCTGCATCTTTTTATGATGCAGATAGAGGTGTTCATGATCATCAACAAGCGCTTCGTTGAGATCACTTTGCACCACCATATAGCTTTTGGTGTGCCTCTTTGCATTTTGGAGGACTCCACTTTTATCTTTTAGTTAGTTGCTTTGAGGTGTCATGGGTATTGTCCCGACATCCATCTTTAACAATAGAGGCTTCATAGATAGTTTGTTTTGAGTACTCTTTTGTTAAACTGTTTTTCAACTATTGTTGTTTTCAAAGTATTTTGATTTAGTTGAGTACTTTAAGATTAAATGGTTTAATTATATTTTAAAGCTTAATTCTACTTGAGTTAGTATTCCCCTAAGTATTTAGGCATGTCAAAGGCTCTCTTGGAGATCAACAATGGTTCTTGACTTTCGGCCACGTCTAGAGTGTAGGCTTGGGTCGTGACACGATGAAATTCCTACTTCTCATCCTGTCAACTCGTAGGTCGGCTTACATGTACTAAAAATTTCATAAATTTCAACTCAACTTCTACGGTTGCCTTTTTATGGCCCGTAGGACTTCCTACAGTCTGTAGATAGGACTCGTAGCTCCTGCACAAGAGTAAAAAACTGAACTTTTCCTTTCATTTTCAACTTTCCCATTTCTGAGGTGTTAAAATATCTCCCCCTCGGGAACATCCATCCTCGAATGGGACTAAGGCTAGTATGAATAGAGTAGGAGAGAAACTAACAACCCAACATAAATGCAAATCTCAATATAATGCACATAAAAAGGGAGAATCACCCAAAGCTAAATCATAGCATCAAAAATCAAGTTTTTCATTAACATGCATGCATATTGTAACATGCATGCATATTGAAACATGAGAATGAATTAAACGCACGAATCTGAAAGAATAAATCATGAGGAATGTTGCTCCCAATTGCACACGCAAGTGTACGCGATCGCGCAAGTAATATAGTGGCTCTAAAAGAGCCAGATTATCAAACCCAAAGGACTTGTCAATTAACTATTTTACTAAATTATACTTGCCTAATTATTTATTTAGGTATACCAAAAGAGTTTAATTTAAATATAACTACTAAGAATGCAAGAATGAAATAATAAAATTACTTACAATGATTGAGACAATTCCATGGCTGCATCATGCTTAAGGTTTCATGTATCACATCTCATGCATGAATTAACTACGATTATCAAATTACTGAATTACAGGGTAGATTTTATGATCATGGTCTCCCGACCTCTAATCGCCTACTCCAATTGGATGTCTAACTACATCGTTAAGTGGGGATAGGCAGTCCCAATTGGCGAGCATTTGTATTTCATCATGTTTCATAACCAAGCTTGGTTTTTGTCTGAGAGTCACTCCTAAACACAAATCTAAGCAAGTGATATGCAAGTTAGATCAAGCTCCTTGTATTCTTTGGTTTATCTATCTCTTCGTCTCTCGAGTCCAACAATAGAAAATATATTTATTTCTATGGTGATCAAGCATGAAATAATAAAATAAGAATACAAAAGTAATTTAAGAGATAACCAACATTAATTCAAAACAATTGATGTTCAACAATTACCCGTTGCCGCAGCCCCAGAACAAGGGTCTTTAGCTACTAATGTCTAAGAAAAGAAGAAGAAGAAAAGAACCCTAAAAAGTATTGACAAGTTTTTCTTACCAAAATCCTCCCTAATAATTATTCTCATGGGCTATTTATAGATATAGAAAACCCTAAATAAAATAATTGAGTCCAAAAGAAATTAGGAACCCAAACCCAAAAGGAATTGAAATTCCTTGCTGCGTGAAACCGCCTCAACAATTCGAGGGTCTTCAGTTTGAGCCACGTGATATCTATGCCTTTTCCATTAATGTTTCTTCGCTGCACTTTATACCTATTATATATTATTATACTCAATTTAATCCATTAAGTTGTCTGCTTGATTTCCTTCTAGAATCTTCCATCTTTAATTCGTTTTAGCTCCAAACTTCTTCATCTTTACACCAATTTAATCCTATAAATAAAATACACTATTTAGCATAATCCATAAAATTCATGCTTAAAAAGGACAAATACAAATAATAAATGTGAGGTAAATAATGAAAACACATATATATTTTTGGCTTCACATCAACACCCCACACTTAAACTTTTGTTCGTCCTCGAGCAAAAATTAAAGCTCATCTAAAAAATTATACTAGGAATGGCACCACTTTAGTTGATACAAACAATTAGGCCATATGAAAATTTCAAAACATCAAATTACAATTCCCGCTCATTATGCAAGACATCCAAATAAACAACAAATCTCTAACTTCCTAACCTTAAGGAAAGACTTTGAACTCATCAAATTTAAGCTTGTTCACCTATTCTCGTCAAAGAAAGTTAAGAAAATCACCTATCTATCATGAAACAGGTACCCTCACAAAAATAAATAGTCCACACACTCAATTCAAAAGGTTGAATATACATTAAGGACTTAGCATCAAAGAACAACTCTCCCTCACAAATAAAATCCACATATATGCACAAAGAACCATAGGTTTGCCCATTATGTACATCTCTACTATTTAAGTATGCTCGAATAGAATCAAATAGAATGTTAACGGGTTGTGATGTAGGCTAAGGGACAGGAAGGAAAACTATATAATAGTGACTTACACTTCCTTAAGCACTTTGCAATTTTAGACTTCATTACCCATTATTTTCTTTTCTTTATTTTCAGCCCTCTCTTCAACAATTATTTCACAAGTAATTCTCATCATCTCAAGAATGCTTCAATCATTTTTTTCTTTCATAATAATTAATTTTTTTTTGTTTTCTCAAAGAATTTTTTTTTCTTCTCCCCTTTTTTTTCTTTTTCATGTCACATTCTTTAGAAGAGGACTTTTTCATCACTTTGTAGCTATCATTGATTTCTTCTTCTTTTTTTCGCTCAACCATCCCTTTTCTTCAGATTTACCAATTATAATCGGTCTAATGCTACAGTGCTCAAGGAAGTAAGGTACACAAACTAGGGATTCAAAAAAATAGTTAAGGAAAAAATATAGCTACCAAAAAAAGGCTACATGATCAAAAGGGATAACTAGTGATATAATATCTGAAAAGGCTAAAATTTACAAGACAAATCAAAGAAAGAATATTATCATCTCCTACACAAAACAACACTTTTTATTTTGTTTCAATAACATGCAGGGCAAGTTCTAGACAATGATGCAAAACATGGAATAAAACAAATTCTCACCACATATGGCACAAGTATCAATCAAGATGGATCAATTTCACTTCTAAGAGAGACAGGATCATAACAAACTACAAAATAAAATAAGTTATAAACAAAGTCACAGCCATGAACCTCGGTGTCAAAGAGTGCAATTTCATTAGCAATAAAATATTCACAAGAAAGTACTACTCAAAAGTAGGCCTAAATAGCAAGTATTATACAACTCAAAATGGTTTTTTCTTTTCTCTCCAAAAAAACAATAGAAAAAAAAGAAAAAATTTACTCCCTAAAAGATAATCGATTCAAAGGGATTATCCTCAGGAAAAGAACCGAAAACAAAAGCCGAGGAACTCATCCTAAAAAAAGAAAAAGACCTAATAAAATAGTAAAAACTAGGAATTCATTCCTCCACCCCACACTTAAAAAGATGTTATGTCCCCAAAGCATCAATTAAAATTTAAAACAAGGGTTAGAAAAACTCTCTGACGCCTTTAGGCCTAGTTAGTAGAATGTTCTCTTAATTTTCATCAAGGGTCATACGCATCCCACTCTTAAACTCAAATGTGCTCCTTTGTATCAAATTCTCGGGTACTCAGATTTCCCCTTATCTGCAAAAACAAGACCAAAAGAAAAAAAGTGACACTATAAAAATAAAAATAAAAAGCTACACTATAAATTGGGTTGCCTCCCAATAAGCGCCTGATTTAACGTCGCGGCACGACACAAGTAAATTCACCACTTTTCTTTCCACTTTGACTTTATGAATTCTACCCTTAACTTTGCATCAATTTTTCTGCTCCTCTCAAAGGGAGGTGGTATAAAGATAAAGGAACCAAGTAATATATATCGCATCTTACACTTCTTGGCCCTTATGCGAGGAATGTCATTTTGTGTACATGGAATAGAAAACTTTAGGATGTAGGGGCCTTGTTCCTCATCTAGACATTCTTCTATTAGTTCAGATGACTCAAATTTTATGTTGTCATCCAAGCATAATGTAGAAAAATGTTTAGAATGAGGTCCAATATGCCTCAACTCCAAAGCAACATTATTTACAACATTCTCACTTTTGTACTCTTTCTCAACATTGAAATTAAGGAATAAGGTATAGTTGAATGGTTGAAATTTCTCTTTTTTATCCACTAGTTGGTCATCCTCCATGACAATTGGTGATTGGGCATCAGACGCCTCAATCTTTTTGTTCAAGTGAGCCTCTAAGTTATGAATATCTAAGCCAAATTGATCTATTTCTTGTGTGAGCTTAACTCTTCCTTCAAGCAGTTGGGTTGTCATGTATGTCAAACCATCACAGATAGACTCTTGAAACTTTAGAAGTTGAGTTTGTTCTTGCAGCCAAAATTGACTCACTATCTCTGCTTCTTCACAATTTTCTCCTTTTTGGGATACAATCACTTTCTCTACTTTAGCTAGGTTTGTAATTTGCAATTGAATACCGTCAAGCTTAGCCTGTAGTTCCATGATTTTTGATTGCTCTTCCACGCATTCAAACATTTGTTTCGTGATTTTTAAATTAACTTTGTCTATCATGTCCTTACATTCCATAAATGAGTTCACATTGCGAGCCTCTTATTTTGCATTCTCCACTTCATCACCCCTGCCAACATTACAAATAACATAAGAATCATAATAGGAGTTCAGGGGAGGGGAATAGGAGTTAGGAAAACCGTCACACAACCATGATTTATCCCAATTAGCCATATCAATAAGAACACCAAATTATTTCAAAAAAAATAAATTGTTAAGAAAAAAATTAATTAAACAAAACAAAACAAAAAAAATAAACAAATAAAAAGAAAAAGTATAACCTAGAAGAATAGTTAATTTCTAAGTCCCCGGCAGCGGCGCCAAAAACTTATTGCTCCCAATTGCACAACAAGTGTACACAGTCACGCAAGTAATATAGTGGCTCTAAAAGAGCCGGATTATCAAACCCAAATGACTTGTCAATTAACTATTTTACTAAATTATACTAGCTTAATTATTTATTTAGGTGTGCCAAAAGAGTATAATTTAAATTTAACTACTAAGAATGCAAAAATGAAATAATAAAATTACTTACAATGATTGAGACAATTCCAGGGCTGCAACATGCTTAAGGTTTCATGTATCACATCTCATGCATGAATTAACTACGGTTATCAAATTACTGATTTACAGGGTTGATTTTATGATCATGGTCTCCCGACCTCTAATCGCTTACTCCAATTGGTTGTCTAACTACATCGTTGTGCGGGGATAGACAGTCCCAATTGGCGAGCATTTATATTTCATCCTATTTTGTAACCAAGCTTGGTTTCTGTCCGGTCGTTACTCCTAAACACGAATCTAATCAAGTGATATGCAAGTTAGATCAAGCTCTTTGTATTCTTTGGTCTATCTATCTATTTGTCTCTCGAGTTCAAGAATAGACAATATATTTATTTCTATGGTGATCAAGCATGAAATACTAAAACAAGAATATAAAAGTAATTTAAGCGATAACCAATATTAATTCAAAATAATTGATATTCAACAATTACCTGTAGCCGCAGCCCCAGAACAAGGATCTTTAGCTACTAATGTCTAAGAAAAGAAGAAAAGAACCTTAAAAAGTATTGACAATTTTTCCTTACCAAAATCCTCCCTAATAATTTTTCTCATGGGCTATTTATAAATATAGAAAACCCTAAATAAAATAATTGAGTCCAAAAGAAATTAGGAACCCAAACCCAAAAGGAATTGAAATTCCTTGCGCGTGAAACCGCCTCAACAATTTGAGGGTCTTCAGTTTGAGCCACGTGATATCTATGCCTTTTCCATTAATGTTTCTTCGCTGCACTTTATACCTATTATATATTATTATATTCAATTTAATCCATTAAGATGTCTGCTTGATTTCCTTCTAGAATCTTCCATCTTTAATTCGTTTTAGCTTCAAACTTCTTAATCTTTACACCAATTTACTCCTATGAACAAAATACACTATTTAGCATAATCCATAAAATTCATGCTTAAAGAGGACAAATAAAAATAATAAATGTTAGGTAAATAATGATATCAAATATATATTTTTGGCCTCACATCAATGAACTAATACCTCAAGCTAGAGTAGGAGCGGAGGGAAAGAGATGAGGATACCGGGACATCATATCAGTTCCGGCCTCCGAAGTAGCACCTTTAAATAATTGCTTCTTCCATCGAACTTTTACGAAAGCAATTTCTTTATTTCTCAACTTTCAACTTGTCGATCTTGAATCTTAACCAGAATCTCTTCATAAGAAAGAGTTTCTTTAACTCCCAAACTTTCCAAAGGCACTATGGACGTCGGATCTCTAACACACTTTTTCAATAAAGAGACGTGGACTACCGGATGTACCAATGCTAAATCATTTGGTAACTTTAATTCATAAGCGACCTTGCCAATACACCGCAAAATCTAACATGGGTCCACATACCACGGACTACGTTTCCCCTTCTTTTTGAATCTCATCACACCCTTCATGGGTGAGATTTTCAAGTAAACCCAATCATCAACACTAAATTCAAGTTATCTTCTTCTAACATCGGCATAAGAATTTTGTTGACTTTGAGCCGTTTTCAACCTTTCTCGCATAAGTCGAACCTTTTCCATAGCCTCATGCACCAACTCAGACCCTATCAAAGTGACCTTACCCACTTCAAACAAACCTATATGAGAACTACACCTCCTAAAATAGAGAGTCTCAAACGGAGCCATCCCAATACTAGAGTGATAACTCTTATTATAAGCAAACTCACTAAAAGGTAAATTATCATCCCAATTACCCTTGAAATCAATCATACAAGCTCTCAACATGTCTTCTAAAGTATAAATAGTATGCTCAGCTTGTCCATCAGTCTAAGAATGAAAAGCCTATACAAAGCTTCACTTGGGTATAAAGACCTTTCTCAAACGATCTTCAAAATTGTGATGTAAATTAAGTACCATGATCAGAGATAATGAAAAAAGGCACTCCATGCAACCTTAACATTTCTCGAATATAAAGCTTGGCATACTCCTCCACTAAAAATGAAGTCTTTTCGGGAAGGAAGTGAGCCGATTTTTTCATTTGGTCCATAATAACCCAAATCAAGTCAAATTGGCGACGAGTACGATATAAACCCGTTATGAAATCCATATTCAAATCTTCCCACTTTCATGTAGGAATACTAATGTCGTGAGTCAACCACCGGGTTTCTGATGCTCAACTTTCATTTGTTGACAATTTGGACACTTAGCCACAAATTTCGCAATATCCTTTTTCATCACATTCAACCAATAGACTTCCCACAAATCTTGGTACATCTTCGTGGCTCTTGAGTGAATACCATACTGACAACTGTGAGCTGCTGTCAAAATCTACTTTCTCAACTCATCGACATTGGGAACACATAACTGACCTTGATAACGAAGGACACCATCTCCCCCTTGGGAGAAAGCCTCAATGGATTTTTTGGAAACCAACTTCTTCAAATCAACTAACACCGGATCAAGATCTTGCTTAGCCTTCACAGCTGATAAAAGAGACGATTCGGAACCTTTATGAACAATCACACCACCTTTGTTAGACTCAACCAAGCGAACACTCAATCAAGCCAACCTATGAACTTCACGAACTAGCTCTTTCTTATCATCCTCAATATGAGCAACACTACCCATTGATAGCCAACTAAGAGCATCCGCCACCACATTCACCTTTTCGGGATGATAAAGGACACTCATATCGTAATCCTTCAATAACTCAAGCCACCTTGTTTGGCGAATATTCAAATCCTTATGGGTGAAAACATACTTCAAGCTCTTATGGTCAGTAAAGACGTCTACATGAACACCATATAGGTAATATCTCCAAATCATTAAAGAAAACACTACCGCCACAAACTCAAAATCATGAGTTAGGTAATTCTTTTCGTGAACCTTTATTTGCCTTGAAGCATAAGTGATGACTTCCCACGTTGCATCAAAACTCAACCAATATCAATCCGTGAAGAATCACAATAAACCACAAAACTAATATAGGAGATGAAGTTAGTTTATCTTTCAACTCTTGGAAACTCTTCTCACAAGCACTCAACCATAGGAATTTCACCTTCTTTTGAGTCAATGTTGTCAAGGGAAAAGCAATAGATGATTATCCTTTCACAAACCTTCTATTGTAACCGGCCAAACCCAAGAAGCTCTATATATCTAAAGCGAACAAAGGTCTAGTACAACTCTTAACCACCTTAGTTTACTTAGGATCAATTTGAATACCTTCACCAGAGATAATATGGCCATGGAAAGCAAGAAACCTCAACCAAAACTCACATTTGCTAAACTTAGCCTACAATTCATGATCCTTAAGAATTTGCAACACAATCCTCAAATGCTCAACATGCTCATCCTCACTCCGTGAGTAAATTAAAATATCATCAATAAACAAATAATAAACATGTCAAGATATTGCTTAAAGACCCTATTCATCAAGTCCCTTAACATCGTTGGGGCATTCGTCAAACCAAAAAATATTACCAAAAACACATAATGACCATACTGAGTACAGAAAGCCGTATTCACAATGTCACTCTCCTTCACCCTAAATTGGTGATAAACTGATCGAAGGTCAATCTCAGAGAAGAAATTCACTTCTTGAAGTTGATCGAACAAGTCATCAATCATTAGAATAGGATACTTATTATTTATTGTAGCCTTATTCAATTGACGATAGTCAATGCATATTCGAAGGGAACCATTCTTCTTTCAAACAAACAAAACCGAAGCACCCCACGGAGAGATACTTGATCTCTTAAAGCCCTTATCTAGCAACTCCTTCAATTGATCCTTTAGCTTCTTAAGTTCTGTCGGGGCCATATAATAAGAAGGAATAGATATAGGCTACGTATATGGGAGAAGGTCAATACCGAAGTGTATTTTCCATTCAAGAGGACTAACAAAAAGAACATCAAGAAACACTTCAAGAAATACATTTACTATTGCGACTGACTCTAGAGTAGGAGTTTCAGAATTTGTATCCCGAACCCTAACAAAATGATAAATGCAACCCTTAGAAATTATTTTCCTAGCCTTTAAGCAAGATATAAACTTACCCTTAAGGGCATAATTTCCCCTTCCCATGACATGATAAGTTCATTCAGAACCTTGAATGTGACCAATCGGATCCTACAATCTATGGAAGCATAACATGTATGAAGCAATCAATACTTAAGCTAGAAGTTGCGGTTCTTACCTTGGCAAGTAAGGGCACCTCTTTTCGGTGTGGGGTAGACACCGGATTCCATGTTATAGCTCACATGGTCTATGTCAGGTTAATTTTCCACATAATGAACTAAGGTTACTTTCTAAAGGTACTTTTAGCAAATGTTGTTTTAAGATGATTTCCTTGCATTGACCATGGCTTTTACCTCTTGATTTCTATAATGTCATCATATGATTTAACTTGGTCATTGTATCACATGAATACCCTTTTTTGCATGATTTTTGGTAACCTTTATGCATAGTTATCATACTTGATACATTCTTGTACTAACGCATACTCTTGCCTACATTTTCTCATAACTGTAGGATCCGGCTCATCTCCATCCACTCGGGGCTAGTTCATCTTGATTGGGATCTTGAAGACTTGGTGAGTCCTCATACTTCGAGGACAAGGCCATGTTTATGCTTTTATGTCATTTCATTTTAGAACGTGTATGGGTTACGTCTCACTTTCATTTCATTGATGTATTAGATGGCTTTGAGACTATATTTAGACTTCCGCTACCTTTGTAAACTCTTGATATAAATTGTCTTTTGAACTCTATCTACAATTATCTTGTATGATGTATGCTAAGTGGCTTATATGGGGCCCTCTCGGGATCTTGTACGCCATGTCACGTCTAAGGGGTACTTTAGGTCGTGAAAAACTTGGTATTTAGAGCACAAGGTTTTAGAAAGGTCCTAGGATGTCTCATAAGCCACGTCGAGTAGAATCTTGTTCATGGGTGTGAAGCACGCCACACTTATGAATGAGAGGCTATAAGATGTTTAGAATACTCCACTTCTTTCATCACTCTACACTCGTGCGATAGAGTTTAACTCTATATGTCTCTCTCCTAATCCCTACCTGATGCTTTTCAGGATATGGCCGCTCGAAGGGCATATGCTAGGAGGAATGCGATTGAGAATGTGGAACAAGAAGCTCCTAGAGAAGCTCCTCAAAATCTGGTTGACCCCTTGGCTGAGCAAGTAACTAATGTGGAGTTTAGGGCTGCTTTTCAAGTGTTGGCCCAAGCCATGACGGCTCAAGCCAATAGGGAGGTTGTGGTCCCCGTGAACCCAAATGTGGGTACGGCGGCATCTAGAGTGAGGGACTTCACTAGGATGAACCCTCCGGAATTTCATGGTTCTAAGGTTGAGGAAGATCCTCAAGAGTTCATTGATGAGGTGTATAAGGTGCTAATGATCATGAGTGTAACACCGATGGAAAAGGCAGAGTTGGTCGCTTATCAACTCAAGGGTGTGACTCAAGTGTTGTTTGAGCAATTGAAGAGTGAGAGGGCGGTTGATGTGGGTCCTCTTGATTCAGAGAAGTTTAAGATTGCTTTATTTGATAGGTTCTTTCCCCTTGAGATGAGGGAGGCAAAGGTGCTTGAGTTCATTAACCTTTGTCAAGGAAACATGAGTGTGAAGGAGTGCGCTTTGAAATTCACACAATTCTCTATGTATACTCCTACTATGGTTGCTGATCCTAGGGCAATGATGAGTATGTTTGTTTCGGGAGTATCCAAAATGGTGGTCAAAGAATGTGGTACCGCTATGCTTATCAATGATATGGACCTTTCTCGTCTAATGGTTCATGCTCAACAAATAGAAGAGGAGAAACTTAAGGAAAGGTCTAGGGAGGCAAAGAGGGCTAAGACCGGTGATGGTGACTTTTTACGCTCAAGATCCGATGGGTATAGTCGTTCTAAGTTTTGACAAAGGTTCTCCGATCAAGGTTCCTCCAATGCTACTCCTAAGTTCAACAAGGAAAGAGTGTCTAACCCTAAGCCTCAAGGAGGGAATGGTGGTGGATCTCTATGGTCTACTTGTGCCAAATATGGAAAGAAGCATGAGGGTAAATGCCTAGCCAGTTCCAATGCATGCTTTGGTTGTGGCAAGACGGATCATAAGATTAGGGACTTTCCCTCCATTGCTAACAAAGGAGGAGATGACCATCAATGGGCTAAACCTTATCCTCCATCAGGTTCTAGTGGGAGTCAAAACCAAAACCAATTTTATGTACTTCAAACTCGCCATGAGCAAGAGGGTTCTTCCGATGGGGTTACCGGTATGTTGAAAGTTTTTAATCTTTATGTTTATGCTTTGCTTGACCCCGGTGCTACCTTGCCTTTGTGACGCCATATGTGGCTATAAGGTTTGATATTCTTCGAGATGTGTTATTAGATCCTTTTCCTGTCTCTACTCCTATTGGTGAACCTATTGTGGCTAAGAGAGTTTATAGAGATTATCCCGTCTCCATATCTAATAAAATCACTTATGTTGATCTTGTAGAGATTGATATGTTAGATTTCGATGTTATTCTTGGGATGGATTGATTGCATTCATGTTATGCTTCTATTGATTGTAGGACCCGAGTGGTCAAGGTTTAATTTCCAAATGAGCCTATCCTAGAGTGGAAAGGGGGAAATTCTATGCTTAAGAGTAGATTTGTTTCTTGTCTTAGAGCTAGAAAGATGATTTCTAAGGGTTGCATATACCATTTTGTCTAGGTTAGGGACATGGATTCTGAAACCCCTATCGTGGAGTCGGTCCCCATTGTAAATGAGTTTCCATAAGTGTTTCCCGATGATCTATTAAGTGTTCCTCCCGAAAGGGAAATAGACTTTGGTATTGACTTTCTCCCAGATACATAACCTCTCTCTATTCCTTCTTGCCGAATGGCTCTAGCAGAATTTAAGGAATTAGAGGAGAAATTGAAAGATTTGTTGGATAAGGGCTTTATCCGACCAAGTATCTCACCATGGGGTGCTCTAGCTTTGCTTGTTCGGAAGAAAGATGGTTCACTTCGTATGTGCATTGATTACCGCCAATTGAATAAGGTTACTATTAAGAATAAGTATCCTCTTCCAAGGATAGATGATTTGTTTGATCAACTTCAAGGAGCGAGTTACTTCTCCAAGATTGATCTTCGGTCGGGTTATCACCAATTGAGGGTGAAGGAAGATGGCATTCTGAAGATGGCCTTTTGGACTAGATATGGTCATTTCAAATTCTTAGTAATGTCATTTGGTTTGAAAAATGCTCCGGCTGCATTTATGGATTTGATGAATAAGGTGTTTAGACAATACCTAGATATGTTTGTGATTGTGTTCATCGATGATATTTTGATTTACTCAAAGAGTGAGAATGAGCATACCACTTATTTGAGGATTGTGTTGCAAGTTCTTAAGGACCAATAGCTCTTTGCAAAGTTTAGTAAGTGTGACTTTTGGCTGAGGTTCGTGGCTTTTCTCGGTCACATTGTTTTTGGCAAAGGTATTGAGGTAGATCCAAAGAAGACGAATGTGGTTAAGAGTTGGCCTAGACCTTTATCCCCTTTAGATATTCGAAGTTTCTTGGGTTTGGCTAGTTACTATAAAAGCTTTGTTAAAGGGTTTTCTTCGATTTCCTCTCCATTAACGGCTTTGACCCAAAAGAAAGTTATGTTTGTATGGTCTGAAGCGTGTGAGAAGAATTTCCAAGAATTGAAAGATAGGCTTACCTCCGCACCGATATTGACCTTACCGGAAGGGTCTGATGGATTTTTTGTTTATTGTAATGCCTCAAGAATTGGGTTGGAATGTGTCCTTATGCAAAATGGGAAGGTCATTGCATATGCTTCAAGGCAACTTAAGATTCATGAAAAGAACTATCCTACCCATGACTTAGAACTAGCGGCGGTTGTGTTTGCTCTAAAGATTTGGAGGTATTATTTGTATATGTCCATGTTGATGTCTTCACCGACCACGAGAGTTTACAATATGTGTTCAAGTAAAAGGATTTGAATCTTCAACAAAGAAGGTGGCTTGAGTTGCTAAAGGACTATGACATGAGTGTCCTCTATCACCCCGGCAGGAATGTTCACTCCGTTTAACACTTCTATCAAAGCATTCCTATGAGCTTCAGAACTCATAAGCAGAGACAAAATGGATATGTGGGCTGGTGTTTTCTTCAACTTCTCTTCGACTGAATAGTCTTTAGGCTGCATCTTCTTCCAAAATTATGTGGCTTCAGCATCAGTAACATTCTTCTTCGGGTTCTATTCATTACCCAGAACTCCTCAATTTAGATCCTCCGCAGCATAACACCTTCCCGACCTAGTCATTCCATGAGCCACAGCACCGTCAATCGCCTTGCCCTTGGCGCTTGCTTGATAGTCCCATGGGACTGCTTTGGTGTTATACTCAGGCTTTCTAGCGATTGCAGTGGTCACTACAACTCTTGGGAGATATGTTTGGACAGTCAGAGGTTCCCTTAGTTGAACAGTGATAATGGGTTGCGCCAAAGATGTCATGGCATCTACTTCATCTGTGGTTGGACAATCAGTTCCCTCATATTCTTCATCTAGAGTAACCATGTTGACCTCCCGATTCTCATGATTTGGCAAAAGGTTGTTCTTTACATGGGAGGTGCTGGAGTGCATTTGATTACTCATCTCTTAATCAGAGACTCAATCTGGTTCTTCAAACAATAACAATCTTTCGTGTCGTGTCCTTGGATTCCCGAGTGGTAAGCGCATCGCTTGTTTCCATCGAAGTTACAAGGGATTGGATCGGAAAGTTTTCCTTCGACTGGTTGCAGCACTCTCACTGTCCTCAGCCTCTCAAACAATTGGGCATAGGGTTCGGCAATGGGTGTGCAAGTGCGAGCATTTCTAGCTTCGAGATTTGGACATGGTCTTGGTGCATAAGTTGGTCTATTTTAGTGTATTGGTGCTTGGACAGGGACATATGGTCCTGGAAAAGTTTGGTATGCTGGTGCTCGGGGTTATAGTGTGGTTGGGTATTATATACTGGGTATGGAACGTATGGAGGAGTATGTGCAACAATCTGGGGGTTGTTGGGGTATCGGTAGGATGGTCCTCCATGTTGGTAAGTCACAGCTAAAACATCCTCCCTTTTCTTCTTGATGCTGCCGATGGAACACGATTGTATGGCCCTACTTTCAGCTTGCAATACGACCATGGACTGGCAAAGTAGATACCTTCTTGACCAATTCTGCAAAATTCTGGCCCATCATTGACATCATCTTGGCAAAGTAGATACCTTCTTGAGCTCGGATGAAGTACTTTGAGAGCTCACTCTCATCTAGTGGTGGTTAGACCCTGGCGGCTTTCGTTCTCCAATGTCGCGCGTACTCCTGGAAGTTCTCAGATGGATTCTTCTGTATGTTGGCCAATGAGAATCTGTCCGCTGTGATTTCAGTATTGAATCTAAAACGGGTCATGAAATCCTCAGCCATTTCCTGCCAGTCACGCCATTTGTGAGGGTCTTGGCGTGTATACCAAGTCAATGCTTCTCCAGACAAACTTCGGATGAACAACTTCATCCTCAGCTTCTCGTTTCTCCCTACACCGACTAACTTGTCACAGTATGCCCTCAAATGTGCGTGAGGCTCACCTTTTCCATCAAGCATGTCAAACTTCGGTGGCTTGTACCCCACCGGCATATCAATGTCTAGATGGATGCACAAGTCATCATAATCAAGGCTGTCCATCCCCCTAGTGACTTGTAAGCTTTTCAACACCTTTCTTAGACCATGAAGTTGGGCGTTTATCGATGTATCCTCTTTCAACCGAGCATCTTTTTCCATTTCTGCATATTAATCGACCTCGTACGGGACATTAACCACAGCTGGCATTGCGAAGGTCGGAGCTCTAACAGCATATACAGGTGGAACATGTGGCTCATATGGAGCGGCAACGTGTGCCCCAAGTATCTGCTGCATTGTAGGTACGGTAGGGTCGCGAGTATAAAGGTCAGGAACAGTCCTGCCTGCGATTGGAGAAGCTGATGGGACTCGGTCGTGAGCGGGAACATGATGCTTTTGTTCTGGATGATTTGGTAAGTCGATAAATAGGCGTTTTGAAAGTTGGGAAAATGGTAGCCGATAGTTTGGCCAAATCTTGCACTTGACGTAATTCTTCCTTCAAGATTTTGAGTTCTTGTGCCATGTGAGTCATTTTCTCGTCATCTTGAATGTTTGTTATATTTCGAGAACCTTCGGGGTTCTCAATAGGTATCATAATGTTTGCAGCAGCGTTGAACTCGTCTCTATTATTCATCTTTCCTTTTGATCGAAGGTTGTATCGTGAGTCGGCCAGTTTGCAAGTCGACACAAATCAACGTACTTTGGGAATAAATGATGAACAAAAAGAAAAGAAAACAAAGAAAAAGGGAAACCATGTTAGTTTGGGAGATAAAAAAAATGTAACAAATATGTAACACAATATACGCTAAGTTAGCGACATTCAAAACGCGTCCTAATATGGAGCCTCTCTTTTGCCCGAGGTAGGCCTACGTTGCAATTAGTTTGATAATAAATGATCCATTTAACACATTTTGGATTGGAGCAAACATAACTTCATTGATCAAAGGCAGCCTGGCTATTACAATGAGTTAAGCGGTCAGAAGCTTAAGAAATGAAAGTACAAGGGTGGCCATAAGGCATACAAGAGGGATGGGGAACAAGGCACTTTGAGGAGATACAAAAAGTACAGAAAAGCAGGACAATCTAGGGCCAGGTCAGAGTGTCATCGTCATCATCGTCTATATCGTAATATGGCACTGGGTTGTATTCTGGTGACTCTTCTGGATCATACTCGGGCGACATGTCTACCACTCCTCCATCTCTTGGATCGTAGATGTTAGAACCCATTTCAGAAACTTCTCTGCGATCTTCTCCCACCTCTTCTTCTGGGTCCTCCTCGGGATCCTCTTCTGGGCCTTCTTCTGGGTCCTCTTATGGGCCTTCTTCTGGGTCTTCTTCTAGGCCCTCTTCCTCTTATTCTTCAACCACCTGGATTAAATGGTTGACAGAGCCTGGAACTACCTGATTGTACATAGGTGTAGTGATTTACATGCGAGGAAGCACTGATTCTCTAACCCATTCAACCCACTGGTTGTCTACAAAACCCATGGTCCCTTGTATACTTGGTTGAGCCATATGGCTCACAGTAGTCCGCCAAGCGTAATATTTCGGCGTACACCGGCTTTCATTTCCCATGATGAAATCAACCATGTAATCCCATTCGGATTGCAAATTTCTTATCTATCCTAATGAGGCTGAAGTGAAGGCATCTTCATGTAATGCTATGATCGTCCACAGTGGAATGTCTTGGACTTCTCCGAATTGGCATATAACTCGAAGAGGCGCATATGGTTGAATGCCTCCTAGCCCGATCAACTCGATAAAGTACGAGTATCGAGTTCTTGCAAATGCCAACCCCCCTATCCAAGAAAATTTCCACTAGATAGCCACTCCCGTAAGGTTGGTCAGAAATGTGCGTCATTCTTCCTCTCCTATTAGTGCACCCAACCAATATTTAAGACGATCCTCATGGCTTTTAATCCTATTACGGGCATCTATACAGTAATCCATCTGTGGATCATGACGATAGAAGTGTTCTTTTGCCCAGATCTGTAACAGCAGATTGCATCCTCCGAAGAAGTTGTGCCCTCTCGTGCAGGCTGACAATGACCGAAATACCTCGGTGAGAATCATATGTACCAAGGAATATCTTTTTGGATCGTCAAAAAGGCTCATAACCATCGGTAAAATATTGATATCGATGGAATGAAACCTCATTAGGAAGACCATGACCCCCAAGAAAGTCATCACGAAGACCCTTGGCCTCAAATGTACCCATTCTCCTCGGGTACATGAAAATTTTTGTTGATGTTCCTCATAGCCTTCTAAACGTCCAAACCTTTGAAAAAGGTAGTCTAGCTTAATCTTTCTATTCTCCACGTACCTTAAAGATGAAAAAATATGCAATCCTAGGAGCCTTTGAAAATCACCTTGACATACGACTGATGGGATTATCGGCAACCTCCCTCTGATTGGTATTTCAGTAAAACTACTAAACTCCTCCAACGTAGGAGTGATGTCAAAATTTGAAAATTTAAAGGTTACCGTGCTTTGATCCCACAACCCCATTAGCAAGGTAATGAAGACTTTGTCGCCTCGTGTCCCCAGAAGTGACAACAATGCACCCAAGTGCCTTCGAACCTCAGCTCCATGTATTCTATGGATGTTTCGCCACCAATTCTTTAGGTTTTGTGGGGCTGAAACAATCATTTGGATATCTGGCAAGTTTTGGTTGATATTCATCTGACAGAAAGCAAAAGGGTATGATAAGTTTATTTGCTCCAAATCCGTTATATGTTTTAGTTCGGATCATTCATATCAATTTCACACAAAATGTATGCCGTCGAGTTTTTAAAGAAAAAACTCATTGACAGGTGGGTAGTTTCCTAAACGCCACAACAATACATTTTATTGTCTTGCCTAAGGCTATGCAACATGACATATTTCTAGAGTAGGATTTTTTCCTAGATTATTGAGAGTGGAACTGAATAATTGCAAGAAGGCGCACTAACCTAATTGCACCAACTCTGAAACTAGAGAATCCAAAAAAAGTTTCGGAGGAGTGCAGAACACCCCTCGCGTGTTCAGTGTGTGTTTGTGTACGGCCAAGGACTCGATAGAAAGTGCAAATGACAGTGTAGGGAAAGCAGTAACAAATAGTGTTTCAAAAACAAATAAAAAACACAAGTTTGGATTTGACTTGCGACCTTTCAATTAAAGCAACATATCATTTAGGTAAAGCGAATAATAAGCTAAAAAATAAGCAAGTAATCACAAATCCTATTCCTAAATTGAGTTTCTTAAGGTTAAAACCTAAGTATGTTCCCTAGCAGAGTCGACACGTTGCCGCACCCTATTTTGAACTAGCCGAAATAGTTCACAACATAATATGGTTGTCACTCTGGTTTTAAAAAAAAATGTTTTAGAGTCGCCACCTAATTTTTAAGGAAAATATTAGGAAAATCATTTTTTAAAAGATGTAAAAGTAGACTCTGTTTTAATTTGTGAAACTAGTGAGATTCTAAGTAAGGGTTTTGGTTACTCGAGGGGAACGTATTAAGCATCCCTCAGAGCCTATCCGAAGATAGTCCTTAAACTCAATTTAGGAAAATATTTAGAAAAAATTGTTCATTTTATTATTATTTTTTTAAAAAAAAATCAATAATAAGTAAATTTCGTTAATTCAGAAAAAAAAGTAAAATACAAGGTATGTCATATATACGTCTATAAAATAGATTTAATAGTAGTATGTTTATCGTACAGTAAAATAAATAAGTGAATAAATAGATGTACCTAAAATTTATGATAATTTTATATGTTGGAAAATATAAATGTATCTGACATAAACTTCTCTTAAATAAATGTATGAATGTTGAGTTTAAAGGATATGAAAATTTGTCGTTTTATTTATATATTGAATTAAGACGTAAAAGAAAATAAAATAAAATAAGATAATAGTCGAGTGTAAATATATAGTAATATGTTTGATATATAATTTGAATGAAAATACATAAAATGGATTTTCCTGAAAATAAACAAATAAGATAAATAATAACGATACTAAATGTTAATATATTATATAAAGTTTGTGATCTTAGCTAGATTTATTATAAAGTATAGTATGTACATGTAGGTTGTTTAAAACATATGAATATTTATTATTTTATTTAAATGTAGGGACAAAATGACGATAGATTATGTGTAGTAAAATAATATGTATATTAAAGTATAAGGATTTATAAATTACAATAAATAAATAACATTCATAAAAAGGATATTAGATATGAGAAAAACAATATGGTGTGTATAACAAAATAATAGGTCATGTATAAAATTTATACCTTTATATGCATGACATATATATGTATGTACCTTGTGTTTTTTGAACCTATTGGCATGTCTAAAATCTTGAAATATAGATTAAAATACTTCAGCAATATTTGATTTGAAAAATAACAATAATGATAATAGTAAATATAATTTCTTTATAAAAGGTTTGTATAAAATAGATTTAGCCATTAGGACTTATTTTATAACTTACATTTTATTTTTGTTAACAAAATATATGGCCTACTTCCCTACTTGTTTTCTTCAAAAAATATTTTTTTTTCTAAAGGCAATTATTTTAGCCTTATATATTTCAAGAGCTAATTTTCTTGGCCTTCATTTCTTAAAAATATTTCTAAAGTTAATTATTTTAGTCTTATATGTTTCTAAATTATTGTGACCTTTAAACTAGTTTAAATTCATTTGGGAGACGCAAACGATGAGTTTTCCTTCCTCCACTTAGAGGCCTAAATGAATATTATTTAAGCCTTTTGAAATAATTCTAAATGAATATTATTTAGCCTTTTGAAACAATTCTAAACTATAAGTTTTCCTTTTCTTCAACTTGAATGGCCTAAATGAATATGCATATCCTTTTCCTTAACTTTAAAAGGCCTAAATGAATACGGATAAATAAACTTAAGGTGTTAACCTATTTAAAAGATATTTTCTATCATCTTTTGTTCTAAAGGTGTTACCAAAAATTTATAACATAATTTTCAATCCGTTAACAAATAATATTAGTCCACATAAATAATCTTCAAATGAAAGACAAGCAATTCAATATATCAAAACTTAACAGTTATGCCAATATGTATAAGAGTTAGTCAATATAATCAAAGACATAAAAGGGAGGCTAAGAAATGTTGGACTCCTAATTTACGAAACTCCCAGCATCGCGAAGATCCTAATTGATGTTGGCCCAATATTTTAGGCCAAAAATGAGTCCCAAAGTAGAAACTCCAGCCCTCCGATTGTACATGAAACATAAGAAGAGGAAAGAGAAAATAAAGATTAGTAACTAATTAAATGGTGCAGTAATATAAGTATATAAACACATGTGAACCCGCTTTAAACAAAAATATCAAGAAATTGCTAAAATGACATTTTGACATGAAAAAGTTTAATATTATCTCGGCAACCATAAATTTACATAGACCTTTCAAGAGTGACTAGAATTGCTTACTTTTATCTATTCTAACATAATTCAAGATACACCTAGTTAGTCAAAGTGAAGCTAGTAAATTAATTGTTCTTAACTACTTTAGGAATATACAACCATGTAATCATACTTAGGACGAAAACTTGAGAATATCATCACACTCGTATTTCTCAACCAATTGTTTCCATTTTTTCAGATAAGAGGGTGAAACAGAAACAAAGGTTTTTCCACATTTACACAGAAGAGCAACTAGACAAAGAGAAATACGACACCACCGTATATTTCAACTTTAAACGACTATGTAAACTTTAACTCCTATGACTCATCACGTTTTCAGGCTTCAAAATACAAATAGCCACAGGCTTCAAGATGCAAATAGCCACAGGCTTCAAGATGCAAATAGCCACAGGCTTCAAGATGCTAGGTGAGTTAGACAGAGAAATAGCAAATTCTAGACAAAATATGACATGATTTTAAAAGATTACTCCATCTATGTTCTCTTAAGTCAAAAGAGGCAAAATATGAAATATTTGCCACTGCCTCATAGAGGACTACTGGAAACCATTCAATTATTTCAACAATAGGATAAAACTTTCAACATGAAATAAAGGCTTGAATGAAACCAAACTTTAATTAAATTAGGACCAATTTAATCAAAACAACAATACTAGATCATACTAGTTTAATCAAAAGCAACAAAGAAAAGGAATTAAACCATATATCTAGCTGGTGCAAGATAGTTAAACTGATCTACACAAAATATGAGACGTGCATGACTATGAAAGAAACTAGCAGCTAATCACATCATATAAACAAGCTCCATATCATCCTAATAGGCCCTCGACTAGAACGAATGCTTACAAAGAAACAATATATCGTATGTATTGAAATGAAATCAAAATAAGTAAGTGCAACAGAGAAAAAGAGATCGAAAGAAAGAAAGAGGCATAGGCAGACAAGAGTAATTTTCAACTAAATTTCAAATCAATGCCTAAGAGATGACACTCAGACAACATATTTCTCATGATTTAAACTAACTAAAAGTATCACAACATATTTATATATTTATTTTTTTGACATATCAAAAGAAATAAATTGAACCCGAATTGCAAAATCTGTAGAAAACTACCAAGGAATAGGGGTTGCTAAGTTCAAAAGGCGTGGTTTATAAACAAAATTAGCAGTGAGGCTGATCTAACAAGAAATCAAAGAAGCTAAAAATTAGAGCATAACTATTAAACTTCTAAACGTGAAAGAAAACAATAGAGAAATATCAAAACATATGACTACAAACAACTAGATAGTCTATTTACCCTCGACTAAGATGGGAATAACAAGGTAGGACATAAAGAAATTGAACCGAGAGTTTATGGTCAAGCAGAAATGAAATCTAACATGCTAACAAACAACTCTAAACTACTCCAAAGAAGAATTTATACACAAATAACACACGTAATTATAGAAAGAAAGGAATATTACCTGATTCTGGGCAGCAAACTAAGGCTTCAATGTCAAAGATTCCAACCAACGAACTCTTTTCAAACTCGAATTGGAAGTCGAAAGTGAAAAGACAAGAGAAGAACTTATTTTCGAAATCTATTGCTTGAAGTGTGTTTCTATCACTCTTTCTCCCTTTTTCGCTCAATTTTTCTATCTTCTTCAATGAGAGCCAAAGGGCACTTTTTATAGGCAATTTAGCATGGTTTCATGAATTCAAAATTTGAATTCTTGCAAAAAAAAAATCAAATCTTGGAAGAAAAATAATGATGAAGGGGAAGAAAAATCTATTAGGAATCAACTTTTCAGATTAATTTGAAGGGGGGAGTGATTTACGGAGAGATAAAGCTGGAGACCGTTGGAAATCGACAATCTCCGGCGGTCCATGGCCGTTCTTGGCAGAGATGATGGGAGATTTTTTTATGGGGAAGGAGGAAGCGTTCTAGGGAAGGAGGAATCATTCTGGGGAAGGTGAGGATTTTCTGCAAAGGTGAAAGACGTTTGGGAAAGAGAAGAGGAGAGTTGAGATGGCGAAGTGTGTACTAGTTTGGGAAAAGTTTTCTTTTACTGACTTAATTTGGGCCGTCCGATCATTTGATCGGATGGTTAATATAAATCAAGAATAAAAAAGAAATGTTATATATATAGCCATTGGATTAAATTGGATGGTCAAGATTAAAGTTGAAGAAGCACAATCCATGTGCTTCCTACGTGGCGTACACGGATTGGCCGGTTTAAGGAGACATGGATTGTCAATTTTTGCTCAAATTAATCCATTTAAATTATAACCTCTTTCTTTATTAAATAGCCATAATTTATTAAATTAAAAAGAATTATTTTGCAAGATTAGCTTATTTGACAAAATTGGTCATTCTAAAAATAAAATTGGTATGAATTAGTAACTCATTAATTAATTTAGCTTCCTAATTTTGAATAATATATGAAAACATATTTATTTGTACAATAGAAATTATATTTAAATAAAAATCGATTTAATTCTTAAGAACAATATTTATTTGACGTAAATTTAAAAATGAGAAAGTTAGTAGTAATATTTATATAATATATTTATTTATATTTAAAATTTATTTTTTTCTATAAGAAACAAAACTTATGAAGTAAATTTGTCAAATGGAATGAAAATGTTTAAAAAAAACTTTCTTTTTCATATTCTTACAAAAGTTTTGTTATAGTATATATTTTTTACTAGTATTATTATTTATGAAAACTTAATTAATTAAATATGGAGAGCCAAAATTGGGTGTCAATAGTAGAGGAATAGTTACTGGTTAGGATGAGTTAGAGTATACTTTAACCAGAAAAGAGTTTATGATTTGTGTTAGTGAAGACCAAGTATAAGTGTTGAATAAAAGATCGGAGTATTCATGAGGTGATAGATCCGAGTTAGGCATATGATTGTTGAAGTGAGAGTCCCATGATATTCAGAGGGTTATATTACTAATTAGGCAATGATGTATAGTGAATGGGTAAATAGTACTTAAGTTGTGAAAGAGAATGTGACAGTAATTTGTAAATAGGTAGACTGGAAGATAAAGATTGACTACTTGTCATAATGTCTTAGTGGGCGAGTGTTTCTTAACTTTATCTAGTAGTCATAAGTTAGTATAGTATGTGAGCAATTATATTAGTATCCAGGTTTAGTACTAGACACTAAGCTTGAATTTGAGATGAGTTTGTGATAAAAAAAGATGGCAACATGAGGGCGATGATGTTAGTTTTGAGATTTGATCTGGTAGATTTGACATGTAGTAGGTGAGCAATTAAGGTATTACTTTGCAATAAATGTGAGCGGTATAAGTGTTGTATTATGACCCTTAGGTGAGTGCAATGAATGTGGCTAAGTCATTGGATTAACAAGAGCATTAAGAGATGTACCTGAGGTCGTATGTAGTCAGAAGAGGTTATAATTCAGTTTATGATTTTTTTCTCATGTGTGCCTAGATAGTATATTCGAGCTGTCAATGTGGAGTAGGTTGATGTAAGCATTCTTTATTACCTTAAGAGTTTGGTCGAAGGGATCATATCATCCTCTTAAATATAGTTCAAGTTTAGTCCAGTTTGGTAGATATAAACTTAGAAGGACGGTGTTAGTGGTCCAAGAAGGATAAGTCAAACAATTAAGAGTTAGATTAAGAGGCTTTATAAACCAATGTGGGTAAGGATTATAGAAAGACTTCTATAGAAGCAAGAAGAAGTTAAGAAAAGAATCTCGTAAAGAAGCCCTAGAAGGAACCTTAGTGCTTGCACATAGAGAGTTCAATATCATAGAGATTAGCATTTCTTGAGTATTAGAGTAAAGAGAATGTAGACTATTTTAAAGAAAATGGAATGGATCCATAGTCTTACAGTGTCAGCTTTAGACCTAAGGGGGAGATGATAGGATGAGATACCAAGTCAAGTGTTAAGAATCAGATAGTGATGTGTTAAAAAAGAGTTATAGTGGTATATCAATCCATTCATAATCTAGTGTATTTCTTAAAGTTCAGTCATTACAATATCCTGTTGATGCCTCTAATATCATAATGGTGTTAATGACCTATGCTCATACACTTCAGATAGATTCACCTCTATACTCAGTTCCCAAAAGAAGAGGCAAAGACTTTAGCCCATTGATCTCAATCTTACTCAATAGAGTTATGAATATAGGCCCCATGATATGAATCTATTTATATAAGCACTCATGTCTCATATTATGCTCGGTCTCGTGAATTCATGATTTACCCTCAATGGTTAGCCAAATAATGTTATGTCATGCATATTCTTTTATCAGATTTCTCGAATGAATTGTGCGTATGATCTTTCGCTCTAAGCTCTTTTAGTGATCCTTATTTAGTTGTGACAGTGATGGTAATGATGAGTAGTATTCCTAAAGAGCATGGTGGAAAGCGTTGCTAAGATTGAAAGCTATCAGTCGTATCGCTTAAGGAATAGTAGTCCTACTCTTACTTTGTGCACAAATATCCTTGTTTCATGTCAAATAGCTTCAGATAGAGCGTAACTATGTTCAAACCCATATCGTTCGTGACTTATATGATCTAGTCTAGTTTCAAAACTCTTAGTATGAAACAGTTCCGCCTATGTTAGTAGGCAAGTTCAAAATTCATGAGAGGTAGTGATAGTAACTCTGTTCCCTCCCATGCTTAGTTTAACCATCATTCGATGATCCTAAATGGGAGATAATGTAACACCCCAAAAAATTCCAACTTAAATCATACGTTGAAAAAAAATTCTTTAGACTAGTGTCACGGAAGGCATCTACAGCCCATAGAAGTATATGCGGACTGTAGGTGGCTTCGTAGAACCATGCTCTGAAAAATTGTTCTCAGGTCCAAGTTTCAAGGATCGGACTGCGACTCGTAGAACCTTCTATAGTCTGTAGAAGGTCTTGTGGAACCAAGTCCTAATCACCCCTCCCAGTAAGCTTCCTACAATCAAGCAGGACGGTTGTCAAAGTTTCTATGGACCGTAGGTGGCTTCGTAGAACCATGCTCTGAAAAATTATTCTCAGGTCCAAGTTTCAAGGATCGGACTATGATTCGTAGAACCTTCTAAAGTCTGTAGAAGGTCTTGTGGAACCAAGTCCTAATCACCCCTCCCAGTAAGCTTCCTACAATCAAGAAGGACGGTTGTCAAAGTTTCTATGTTCCACAGAAAGGGTTCGTAGACCCCAACTTCAAAAATCCAGAAACTTCACATGTTTTCTACGAGAGGGTCTACGGTCCATAGACATTTGTAAGGACCGTAGATGACCTTTCGTTGATGGCTTATGTCACTTTTAAGAGGAGTTATTTTAGTCTTTTCCCACCCTTTCTAAAAGCACAACCCCGACATTTTTACACCTAATTAAGTTCACAAGAATCCCTTAGCACAAAGTTGAGTTGAAAGCTTCCTTGCCGATTGAGTTTTGAAATAAGATTCTACTTAAGTCAACTTCAAATGATCATATCTCTTAGCACATAATGAATTAGTTGGCCCATGACCTATCAAATTAAAGGTATTTGAGTCCTATTTCCCTAGCCACCAGGTTTTCCTAGTTTAGAGTTCGGACTAAAACGTTATGTCTATTTTAGTGAAGTCCTATCAGGAAGTCAAAGTTCTACGGATGGCACTACATATGGTGGAATGTTCCACGAACCGTAGAGCCTTCCGTGAAGGCTTGCTGCAAATTATTTTAGAAACTTCTTGTACATTTTCCAGAGTTATTTTGGTCCTTTCCCAAGCTTGTTAGCCCTATTCTAAGTCATTTTTTGTTTGTTTTAAACGAGTATATCAATCAACTAATTAGTTTTCCTCTCATAATCATCAATCTAAACATTCAAGTCTCTAAAATTTCTCTCAAAACTCACCTAGGATTCCTCTTCTCCATCAAGAACCCTAAAATCTTCAAGTCAAAAATTCAAGATACAAAGAGAAAGCCTTTCCATCCAAGGTTTTCCCAAGTTCCTCCACTCTAAGAACTTCATAAAAGAGTTTATTTTCTCAAGATCAAGCACCAAGATTCCAAGATCAAAGGTTTCTTTCAAGAAAGCTAATGTTCTTCCTCAAGCTCAAAAAAAAATCAAGTCTCCAACAAAGTTTTCGGTCTAATAGCTTCATAATCAGGTATGTAAGGTTATTCATAGTGTTTGACTAAGTTCGTCCTCACACCCTACATCTAAATTAAGTTAGTAAAGAGATAAATCTAGGGTTTTACCCAAAGTCCCATGAATTTTGAATTCAATTTGTGTTTCTTATTTTGAGTTCCGATTCTTTAATCATTGGGATTTCTATTTCTCTTATGCATGTTGATTTTTAAAATGTTGTTCATTCTTCATTATTACATGAACAATATTTTTTGAAGTCATATTTTTAAAAGATTCCTATATGAGTTTTTCTACACATTGATTTTGGGCTTGGATAGTGAGTCCATGAGTATTTTAAATGCATGATTCCAAACGATTTTTACAAAGAAAAAGGACATAAATTGTTTTATATGTACTATTTGGAAATTGAGACGAAAAGAGCATAATTGACTTTCTAAAAAAAATTCAGTAAAGTAAAGTAATGGTTCCTTCCCTAAAAAAGGGTGATTGAGCATAATTGATTTTCTGAAAAGTATTTTAGTAACGAAAAGGGAAAAGTTCAGAGGACTATTAAGCATATTGATATTGATCATTTTGGGATTAGTATCGAGCACTGAATTGGATAAGAGTCTACTTTTAAACTCGAAGCCCCATAAACTATGTAGCCAATGTAGGATAGGATCGTACCAACTTTTTGGTGACTCCTCACTACATCAAGAAGGATTATTGGATGGATCCATAGTTATAGCTAGATTCCTATACCCCAACAAAGTATTGGATGGCCCTAGCAATGTTGGTGAAATGTTGTATCATCACTAGGCTCATAGTGATGGTTGTCGATTAAAGAAACTTCCCACAGAGTAAAATTTTCTATTCTCATATTGCATTTATTGCATATATTATTGTAAAGTACAAATGGTGTTCAGTACTTTTTCATATATTGTTTTACTTGATATGTATTCAGTCATGAGTTCAGTTATTATTTATTCAACCATATAACATAATCGTAGATTCAATGTACTAATGTCACTACATCTTTTTATGATGCAGATTTAGGTATTTAGGAACATTAACAGGTGTTATATCGAGATCACTTCATCTACGCATCAACTTCTGGTGAGACCTCCCTACCTTCGATGGACTCCATTTTTATTGCTCTATAGTAGTAGGGTTTTGAGGTATCGTAGGTCTTGTCCCGATACCAATCTTTAGATAGTAGAGGCTTCAAATGTTTTACTAAACACTTACTATTTATATTAAGTATTTTTTGACATTCTTTTAAAAGTTCTTTAAATGTTTTAAATGCTCATCTATTAAAACTTCCGCATATTCTATTGAGTCATATGTGTCTTAGTCAGCCAGGACAAGGGTTCGCTTGGGGACCATCAATGGTTCTTGAGTGCCGGCCACGTCCAGGGTGTAAGCTCAGGGCATGACAAACTTGGTATCAGAGCACAGAGTTCAAGTGTCCTAGGGTGTCTATGAAGTCGTGTCAGTAAGATCTTATTTATGGTTGTGAGGGAACCACTTCTATAAATGAGAGACTACAGACATTTAAGAAAAGTTTCCTTTCTTTCATACTCTAGATTGTGCAATAGAGTTATCCCCTAAGAAACTTATGCATATTCATGTGTTGCTCTAATTCCTCCAACTAAGCCTCATCTTCAAGGTACTGGAAATAGTAAAGTTCTTATTCCTCTTAATATGACCTTCAAATAAAGTCTTCAGAAAGTCAAGAGACTATAGAAGGGCTTGAGAGAATCTCATTAGTGTGCTTAAGTGTGTTGATTCGAAAGAATGCACCCTTATCCATATGAATCGTGCATTTGAGCTAAAAGAAAGACGTACTCCCTGACTCTCTTCTCTAAACCTTGTTTCAGATGAGACCATTAAGAGGGAAGTGTATTTTAGAATGCTTGGGTAGTATTTCCCCCCGAAAGATAGTATGAATTGCGATGTTATAAGCAGTAGTAGTAGAGGTTCCCAGATTTAGAAGTATACCTTTGGAAGTGTAGTAACTTAAGAGGTGGGGATAGTTTTTGAGTAAAGTGTCTAGTTGCAGTCATATACCTAGTAAGTCATTAATGAGGAGTTTTCCCCTTATGTGTAGGCTAAGGAGTAATAATTTTGTGTGGATTTCATGATGGTAGGTAGAGTAATAGTTAATGGTTAGGATGAGTTAAGAGTATACTTTAACCAGAAAGGAGTTTATGATTATGTGTCATTGTGTTGTGGAAGACCAAGTATAGGTGTTGAATAAAAGATCAGAGTATTCATGAGGTGATAGATCCGAGTTAGGCTTATGATTGTTGAAGGGATAGCCCCATGATATTCAAAGGGTTATCGTACTAATTAGAAAATGATGTATAGTGAATGGGTAAATAGTATTTAAGTTGTGAAAGGGAATGTGATGGTAATCTGTAAGTAGGTAGAGTGGGAGATAAAGATTGATTGCTTGTCATGAGGTCTTTGTGGGAGAGTGTTTCTTAGTTTTATCTAATAGTCATAAGTTAGTATAGTATGTGAGAAATTATATTAGTATCCGTGTTTGGTACTAGACACTAAGCTTGAATTTGAGATGTGTGTCGTGATAAAAAGGATAGCAACATGAGGGTGATGATGTTAGTTTTGAGATTTGATCTCGCTTAGGTGAGGAATTAAGGTGTTACTTTGCAATAAATAAGGATACATGTTCTAAGGATCCCGCCACCCACAATAAGCCCAGCAGTCCTATGGGAATCAAGAAAAGATAGAATAAACAAGAGGAGGTCTAATACTCGACAATACAGTCCTAAATCACATGTAATTCATACTAAGCATCATCTACTAAAGCCCAATCAAGAAAGAAGATTGAAGCCTACCTCGAAGCTGATCATGCGCGCTTTGAATCCACCACACAAGAGTTATTCACTTCCGAAATGCCTCTGAATACCGTCACACTATCAAGTTATCGATCACAACATTATTACGAACATTTAGACACCAAATTCACAATAATTGGAAATTGATCCAAAATCAAATTAAAACCAGAATATGGGACCCGTAATGGGAATCCTGAAATTGACTCCATCAAAAGGTCCAAATCGACTAACCGAGTTTGTGTCCAAAAATGGGACACAATTCCATGTCCGGAACAGCTCAAACAACAACATGCACAAATTCTCCAATTAAAGAGACATGGCAGCCCCTTCGGGGCAAGAATTACCTCAAATCGATGATCTTCACGCTTCCTCAAGCACTTCAACTCTTAGCGACAATCAACACAAATTCACAATACTTGAAATTGCCTCGATCGGAGCTTTGGAACTTGAGATATTGAATTTTGAAGTTGGAGGAATAAGCTGAAAAATGGGTTGAGAAGGAATATAAAATCTAAGCGATAACCGCGAAAGCGGCCAAGCCCCAAGAGGATCTTACTGCGAAAGAGACACCTAGGCCACAAAAGCAGCCAATCCCTAAGAGGCTCCTACCGTGAAAGTGATGCCTAGACTACAAAAGCGGTCAAGGGCTTGCTAAAGCGGTCACACCATCACTTTCATTCGAGACCCCATGAATGCAAATGAACTATGCTACCCTACCAAATTTGATATTCTGGACTCAATGAAACCATCAAGACTTTCATATGAGGCTATCTCGATAAAAATTTGGTCCCACACCCAAGCTCCATTTTAAGCCAAAATCTACAAGAGGACTCGAAATGAGACTGAAAGCCTCGAGAACCTCATGAAATGTCATTCTAGACCCAAATCGACATTCTGGAGCTAACCGCATTGATAGAATTATCATCCGAGTATGTTTACCAAGAATTTTGACCAAAGTCATACCTTGGCCAAAACTTCCAAAGTTAAAATGCCTAACGGCACCAACTCGCATTGGAAGCCTCAGGGCCCGAACCAACCATTCCCCTAGTCCAAAATGGCCCTTTTGAAGCTGATAGAACCGTCAAAATTGCATTTTGAGGCTGTCTTCTTAAACTTTTAATAGAAGTCAACCGTTCAAAGTTTCAAAGGCTCCAAAATACGGAAACTTGCACAAAACTCAAATGAACGATTCAGTGACCGAACTGTCTATCCTAGCAAGTCATAAATGACTTAGGGTCGCTATAGAAAAGCTCTAAACTCAGGAAAGATCGAAAAATAAAGGAAATGACCTGGAGGGTCATTACAGTCAATCAGTAAAATATATGTGTACTACTTCATTTATGACTGAACAGGAAAGGACTCCAATACTACCCAAGCTTGTTGGTTTTTCCAAATCTTTAAATCCTCATATTTTATTGTGTCTCAAACTCCTGATTTGCAGATATTGGGTCAGCTATCTAATTCAGATAACTGATCAGAAGCTTTTACACAGATTAGTAAGAGAGTATTCATGTTTTGCCACTAGAACAAAAGGCAATTCGACGGAGTTCAACTCATAATGCTTTTTAAAATGAAGGGATTAAGAGATTGAGTATATTATATATATCTCACAGTGTCCATAGGTGTCTATAATTCCTGCAGCAACAAATCTTTTGAGATTAGTTTATTTAAGTAGATGATCCTTGTATTTTTCATATGAATATAAGTTAATAGCCTTAAACGGTGTTGTGCGTAGAATTCTCTTTCCAAAGTCCCTTGATGTCATCACGAACACAAAATTCTTTGATCCAAAAATAGGCCCAATCAGTTTATGCACAAACAATGCCCATTAATTAGTCTCATTTTCTTTGCCCCTGAATTATTTGTTCTTCACTCTGATATGATGTCATTCTGCTTTGTGATTTTCTTCACTAAGAGAAGGCACGTAGCCTGTTGGATGATTTGTTTTAGAGTTTTGAGGAATGAAGGGGAAAAAGTGTTTTCAGCAACGAGTTTTTCGTGATCCGTGAAAGACAATGAGACGTTGTCGAGTTCAGATTTAATTGGAATGTTGGATTCAATGGAGTTTTTGGATTATGAGAAATGAGAAAGAAAGGAGTTGAACATGGAGTTTGATTCCAACCAATGGGATTGAAAAGGTATTTGATCATAGCCTCATGCTTCCACGGAGTCCAATTGTGGTGGTGGGTTAAGGGAAATGATCTTCTTCTTCTTCCATAGATGAAGAAGCTGAGCACACTGCTTTATTGAGATTAGTTTGATTTTTAATTCTGAGATTAGCTATCTCGATATTATAGTAATATTATTTTTGTTCACACTTCACAAAAGATAACAATCTCGAAACTATTACCCAGAGCTTAAATGCCAAAATGACACATTTATCCTTCTTTATAACTCTTCTAATTAAAAAATAATAATAATTTTCTCTGTTTCCACTCAAAGTTGGAATACAAATTGAAACTTAATTTGTATTGTTATAAATAGACGTGTCAATGCCTCTCTTGTTTGCAATATATTATTTTCTTGGGAATTGTATCCTTCCACAGTTTCTTCAATGTCTGATCAAAAGCCTGTATGAAGATGACATTCTTTTACGATTTCTTTCCATCAAAAGCTGATAAAGAAGCTTGCGAAGCTAACAACACTCCATGGATAGCGACTTGAGAACTAGTCCAGTTAAGGGACTTATACCCTGCCCAAAAAATCAATTTGGAAAACCCGTGGCAAATCAAGAAAAAGATTACCCATGAATATATTATTTTAGCAATGCTGCTGATTCCATTTTTTGAGACGTTTGAGTACATTCTTCGATATTGGTCCTTGGATGTCTCTAAAAGTTTGGAGAACTAGTGCGGGGTGCGTGTTGACTTGTGGTATGTAACGGAGGAGAATGTCCCTAAGAAGTATGAAGGTGGAAGTGTTTGCTTAAGGAAGCTGTACAATGATGACTATTTTCTTTCATGCATCAAATTGCTCAACAATCGTGGATTAGGCATAGGTGATGAAATTGGTCTTTATAAGGATCATAGAACTTCAATTTTAATGTTTAAAGTACTTTCTCAGGTTCACACTTAGTAAAAATGTCAGAGAATTTAGGACCAAAAAAAACATACTATCATTCTTTTGTTTAGTATTACTATTTCATATAATTGTAATAGCTGAAGACTCGATTCTGAAAATGAAATATTTGCACTATGGAGTATGATGATTCCTGAAGTTCTCAATATTAGTCTGTGTGATCTCCTTTCTGTACTTGTGTTACTAGTTTGTGGGTACGCGCTTTCCGTGTGTACCCATATCAATCATATTTTAAAAAAATTAGATTAATATGAATCTAAAGACTACTTATAGAACTTTATACATTTTATTACCAAAATTTCAAACCCTTGATATTATGTTCTTCCGGATATATTTACATTTTCGAAAATCTCCATGAAATGTCTCCTTCATCTGCATCTCGTAGAATATGCAAACAACTTTTTTATTATAAAAAGGGAAAAGGGTCAAATATGCCCCTAAACTATTCAAAAATGTCTATATATACCCCCCCCCCCCCCCCGTTTGAAGTTTGGCTCACTCGTGCCCTCGCCGTTCAACTTTTCGCATAGATATGCCCTTGTAGACGTTAGTTTCGTTGCTAGAAATAACCAGCTCATTTTCCCTTTCTTTAAATGGCAAATGGAATTGCCACATCCCTTTTTAATTACCACATGGCATTTATATTTTTTAAAAAAAACAAATTAATACACCTCTTTTATAGATCCAATTCCGACCCGTAAATCACTTCTTTTAACCCATTATCAAAACCCTTTTGGCAAACTTCTCCATTTCCATCAAAAGAAGCTCGCGGCGCTAGGGTTCTTGATAGACCTCATTACCCCCCCCCCCCTTTGATTTCATTTCAAGAAGCTCGCACGGCACTAGGATGTTCTAGTCATCTTTTACCATTCAAGTTTTAAAAAAATGAGTCAGGGCTCGAGTGTTTCAAGTAGGTCAACGATGAACTGTCAATGTGGTATTGAAACAAGGATTTTCACGGCTTTCACTCCAACGAATGCTGGAAGACGTTTTTATAAGTGCTCTAAGCCTAATGTAAATTTATCATACAATTTCATTAATTTTGAAATTTTTGGCCATTGTTGATTTCAAGTTCATAATTGTACAGGGTTATAAATGTGATTATTGGAAATGGGTTGGTGATTCGCTCCATCCTAGAGTTTCAAATCTCATCCACCATTTAAAGAAGGAAAACGATTATCTTCATCGTGAAAAGAAAGCTTTGGAGACGAGGATGGCTGATCTTGAAAAGTATTTGGCATCTGATATTGAAGAAAATCGTGAACGTCTAGATGAAATTAGTGTTTCCAAGAGTGAGTGGGTTGTTGTCGATAATGAAGAGGTTGTTGTCGATAAGTCTTTGGTGGATAATAATGATGGAATTCAAAATTCTAAGAAAAAAGTTTGTAAAATGTGGATTGAGATAGCTATGTCATGGTGTTGTTTTGCAACATTCATCACATTTTGGGTGATGACATAGGAATTTCTAACCTTTTTCATGTGTATTTTGTAATCTTTAACCTAGAAAAGGTTAAACATGTGTGATGTGGTTGATGACTTTTTAATTCTAGTAGATATTTTTGTTTATATGATCTGTTAATTTCAATTTGTAACGTAGTATTGAACATATTTGATAATTCGATTTCAATTGGACAACTTTGTTAGTTTTCGACCATGAGCGTGCTCATAGTTACTAGTACAACGTTTGTGCTACTTTGTCCAAATCAAAGTCAAAATAATAGGCACAAAATTGGAACTTAAGACACCTGCACTGCAAAACGTCTGGTGCAAGGCCCCTTTGCATTATCGGTTTATCATGTTGCGTTATTTGAATTAAAGCTACTGATGAATACATGCGGCATTTTTCTTGATGGAAATTTAGTATCTCTACTGACTGAAGATGGCAACTCAAAGCTTCATTGGCTTCATAAACACTCATGATTTCAATGAGAAAATCTTTAAACATGTTAGGCTCTGAATGATGAAAACGCATTATGTACACGAAAAGAGAAACAGAAAAAGACTCTTAACACCTAAAACGTAAATGCTTATTACTCCAATCCTTCCAACTAAAATTATGTGATATGATGTATTCTAACCTGTATTACTTTAGAGGCATGACACATATTGTATAGATAGTTTGAAAATATCAATCTCATTCAAAAATAACACATCAACATAAATTGAAAAAGATAAATAAGAAAAACACAATCAAAAGAAGGTGTCCATTAATGCCATTCTACGAAGGCATATGAAAGTTTCACCTAACTTAATCCTCATGAACTAGCCCCAAAAAATTACTACTAGCTATATTGTTTGTCAACCAATTGTGGTTAACCATGAGAGGATTAATACAAAAATTAACATAAAAAATAAATTACGAGGAATCATCATCTGGTGCAGGCTCTCCTCTCCCCTTAACCCCCATCATCTTGATTCTTTTCTTTTTTGCCTCCATCTGCACATGTCTAGCAGAGACAGCTTCTTTGCCCTTCCATGTTGTTTTGACCGGAGAATAAGGTAGATTAGTTGGCACTGAGGCACCAGTGTGGTCTCCAGCAAATTGAATTTTCTTGTAGCAGTTGGAACAGTTCTTGTCTTCAACTTCTCAGCCCTTAACTCTGATTCACAAATCACCATTGGTCTTAAGTGTGGGTCTTCTTCATTTTCAACATCAGGGCCAAATGGTTCAAACTCTTGTGTTGCAGCTTGTGGTCGAAAAGTAGACTCTTGTGTACCAGCCCCGGTGTCATATTCACTGTCAAACATTGGTCTTTTTCCTTTCATTGAATGTGCATTATTTTCAGTACACTTATCCTAACAAAAAATTGTTATCATTAAGCATATTGTTAATTAACTTAAAATAAAAACAAGGAATATTGCCAATAAGTATTTTGTAGCTTACCTTGTAACAACCCCTTACATTGTGGTTTGGTTCACCACAATTACTACATGTCATTTGAGTGCCTTTTCTAGACTGAGACCACTCACCTTTTCTTTTTCTTGCTTCATCTGGTTCTCTATTCCTCTTCATTTTAGGTCTACCAACTTGTTTCACAATATCAGGAGGTAACATTGCACTTGAAGGATCAACCTTCTAGAACTTCTGACCTCTTACAGGCTGCACCTTGTCTTTATAGGTTAGCATGTAAGCCTTCTTGCTATACCACCAATGTATTTCAGTTATGGGATCTACTTTTTTGTGTGTCTATGCTTTGATGGCATGAGGGTAGGGAATACCTGATAAATCCCAAATTTTGCAAGTGCATTTTTTTTGTTGTAGATTGACAGTGTGTCTATCTTCTCCATCAGACACTTCATAGCCCCAATCTCCATTGAATTCAACCTTACAACCATGTGCTATGGCCCTGAAGTCAATGTACAACTTCATGCAATCTGGACTAAAATCAGTAACCCAAGTCTTCATTTTTTTTTCATTTTTACCTAACAATCTCATCACGTGTACTCTTATGTCTTCTAACATCTTGATTATTGGCTTTCCTCTAGCCTCAAGGATCCATGCATTTAAGGACTCAGTGAAGTTTTTTATCAACCATCATGTTCTTACACTGAGTATCAAAATAAGCTCTACACCATGCCTTTGGTGGATATTTCACCAAATCCCTTGCACCATCTTTTGATAATTTCCCCAACTTATTCAATTGGTCTTTGAACTCTTCATCATATGAACTCCAAGCACACCACCACAAAAGCTTCCTCATTTGACCACTCCTCCATTTTTTACACCAATTACTCTCAATATGTCTCACACAATACCTATGCTGAGCTTCAAGCAACACTTTGTCAACAGAATCTAACAGTCCCTGTAACAATGAAACAAAACAAATAAGAGCATGAAATTAAAATATGAGAATCTGATAGTAAAAAACATAAAGTAAAAATTGAGAGTCATACTTTTTGCATATCTGAAATAAATGTGATTCCTGCACCATCTTTAAGGTACAAAGAGCCCTTCAATAGCTCAATGAACCAGCACCATGTCCTGCTTGTTTCCTTGTCCACTATTGCCCATGCTAGTGGATAGAAACTATTCATAGAATCTTGTCCTAGTGCAACCAACAACATGCCCTTACATCTACCTTTCAAGAATGTACCATCAACTCCAATTAGTTGCCTCAAACCAGATTTCCAACCTTTTTTTAGAGCATCAAAACACAAGTACATCCTCAAAATTTTCTTTTTCCTTCAGCTAGGACATCCTTGGAGATATTTATCAAAACATCACTTCCGGGATTGGATTGTTTAATCTCTTGTGCATCGGTCTCAAGCTTGTTGTAGTCATCTATAAAACTACCCTCCAACTTCTCAAGAGCCATACTCTTAGCCCTTTCAAGTTTGGATTGAGACACATTCAATTTAAAATCATTTTCAAGCTCTCCTCTCATATCTTTTACCTTGTACTTGGGGTTATTTTGAAGCTTGTTCTTGAAGTATTGAGCTAAAGTGGCTGAATCAGCTCTAGGATTGAAAAATGCTTCCTCACATGTGTGTTTATTGGTGAAAGTCTTTATTTTAAACCCTTCAGTGTTGCCATCTCTTGAAATCAAACACCTAAAGGGACACCCCACATCACAACCATAGCTAGTTCTCTTTGTATCACCCTTGATTATAGTCAAAGCCCTTTTGTTAGCTAATGCATAATAATTGAGAACTTGTCTACCTTCTTTCATGTCCTTAAATGTCATACCAACTTGCAATTCCTTGAAGTTTTCCAACCTATCACCTACTACTCTTCCCCTTTCCTTGCTAATAGCCTCCATCCACTCATAATCATATTCCTCACCATCATACAGATCCCATTCACAATCAGAACCAACACTGTGTTCACAATCTGTACCAACCTCAACATCTACAAAACATGATTCAGAATGTTGTGTGATATGTTGAGCAAAGACTGTGAGCTCATCCTCCTCCACAATAAAGAAGTTGACAACTTTAAATTTTTCACACAATAGGCTGAGGATGGCCCTAATTCCATCATCCCCATCTACTATATAATACTTACCAGAGGGCCCAGTGACTATCAATTGTTTAACCCGAGAAAGCCCTAGCTTGGAAGTAAACTCATCACATATATCTTTATGACTCAATAATTCAGGGTCAAAATTAAGCCAAGAGTGCACCAATCTCTTAGTGTAAACCAACTGAGGTGAAATGACCCAACTACCCCCATAGTTGAACACAATTTCAACTTCATCAATCATCCTTCAAAAATACATGAAAGAAACAGTAAAATCAGAGGGACCACATCAAACCAAACACATTAAAAACTACAAAACTGTAATAAACTAAACCCTAAAAGACAAACATCATCTCGAGACTACCAAAAGACAAACAAAACAAAGCTTACAAAGGCATAAAAAGTACATCCTTTAACATTAAACAATATATTTCATGTGATTTTGGTAGACACAAATCAAATACCACAGATGCCTCACTAGGTCGACTTTATTTAGATAACCCTAACCTAGCAGAAAAATGTAACAAAATCGAATATATGATAATAAATCAGTACCTAGCTCAGAGGGACCACATCAAACCAAACACATTAAAAACTACAAAACTGTAATAAACTAAACCCTAAAAGACAAACATCATCTCGAGACTACCAAAAGACAAACAAAACAAAGCTTACAAAGGCATAAAAAGTACATCCTTTAACATTAAACAATATATTTCATGTGATTTTGGTAGACACAAATCAAATACCACAGATGCCTCACTAGGTCGACTTTATTTAGATAACCCTAACCTAGCAGAAAAATGTAACAAAATCGAATATATGATAATAAATCAGTACCTAGCTTATATAATTTATTGAATATAGAAGACTTACCTTCAAGCAGTAAATCTTCTCACGAACCCTAGCGTCGCGAGCTTCTTTTGATGGAAATGGAGAAGTTTGCCAAAAGTTAGGGCTTTGATAATGGGTTAAAAGGGATGGTTTTTGGGTCGGATATGAGATACGAATGGGTTAAAAGAAGTGATTTACGGGTCGAAATTGGATCTATAAAAGAGGTGTATTAATTTGTTTTTTTTAAAATATAAATGCCATGTGGTAATTAAAAAGGGATGTGGCAATTCCATTTGTCATTAAAAAAGAAAGGGAAAATGAGCTGGTTATTTCCAGCAACTAACGTCTACAAGGGCATATCTATGCGAAAAGTTGAACGGCGAGGGCACGAGTGAGCCAAACTTTGAACGGGGGGTATATATAGACATTTTCGAATAGTTTAGGAGCATATTTGACCATTTTCCCTAAAAATTATTATCATCGTGTAAACACACATATATGAATCTTTATTCATTGCTATCCATAAGCATTGTGACAATAAATGTAAATTATAAATCAGATTCTTTTCAATGAAATCCTCAAAGAAAAAAAAAGAATAAAACACAATTAGTTACGTATAATCATATTATATATTAGATTTGCCAATATTGACTTGAAATCATCTGACGACGACTTGTTAAACATATTAGCTGCCTATTTTCTAGTTGGATGAAAACTATCAGATGACGATTATGGCGAATGTTACTGCCATAAAATCAATAAATTTCATTGTCATAAAGGTAGTAATTTCCATATAAGTACCCCGTTCTTAAATAAATTTAATTTTTTTTGTCACTATCCTTCTATTCTTGTGACCAAAAAGGCAACCAAAAAATAATAATTAAATAAAAGAGCAATGATAAAACAAAGATGGGCAAATAATTCTTACTAGAGAGAAGTGTCATTGTCATTCTTTAGTACTTCCTCCGTCCCAATTTATATGGCACTTTTTAAATTTTGAGATTCAAACAAGTATATCTTTGATCGTAAATTTTTCATATATTTTTAAATATTTTGAATTGTCAATTATTGTGACTTATAGTACTTTTTACGTAGTTTATAAATATATAAATTTCATTTCAAAAAAAATTAAGATTCTACGCTCAAATTCTTGGTCAAACTTAAACTATTTGACTCTCGAAAAATGAAAAGTGACACATAAATTGAGACATAGGGAGTAAAAGAATATATGGAATTTGCATTCAGTTAGCCTTCTAGGTGACTTTAAATAGAGGAGTTTAGGTGAAAGAATAAATAATATTCCTCAATATCGTACTTTTCGGTGCAAATTTGGATTTAATCAGGCTCCAATATGGATACCGGACACCAGATAAAAAATCACAAAAAAAATTATTACAGATTTTTTAGCCAAATAATTTCCTACTTAATTGTCCTGGCTATTAATCTTCATGAGTTTCTTGACAAATTAATGATCCTAAATAGGAATGGAAAAGTTTTAATTATAGCACATTATTTTATTTTACTCTTCTTATATATAAGCCAACAAGGGAAAGGACTAACACAGCTCTAACAAGTTGTACCAATCGAATTGAAAATTGTACTATACTATTCAGTCCTATTCACTATTACATGTGTCCTTCTGCATGTTTCCATTTATTTTGCTTTGACTCTGTCATTTTCTGTTTTTTTTTAAAAAAAATTCATTCCTCATTCTTACTCTTGGTGGAGAAGGAGAAGAAGAGACTTTGAAATGGAGGTATTACACTTTCCGTGAGGGAGAGAAAATTGACGGAAAATTAGAGGAGAGTGATTGGAGTTCCAAGGTGTTGCATCAATTTGGTGATGAAATTTTACATTTGGGCTATCGAAATTGGAGGTAATTTTTCATTCTAATACTAATAAATTTTTGGGGGTTTCCCTTCCGGTTTCTGGGTTTAGTTGTTTAATTTTTACTGAGATATTGATGCCACTAAGAGAGGACGAAGAGGGCTATGATGTTTGCTCTAAGTAGTTCTTCCGAGTTCCTTCTTTTGGAACTAAAAGTAATCACAATTTGGTATGTCTACTTTTTAGTTTCCTATTCTTTTTGGATATATTTTCTAGCTAAGATTTCTACATGTATGGTGTTTCTTAACTTTATCTTTATAGCCAATTAATTAGTGCAAAAGTTAGGTTGTTTTACAAAAATCGAAGACTATCATGAATGCTTATGCCTTAAATTTTAAGTGGATTGTGCATCTAAGTTGTTTGATAATATGTCTCAGTTAACTTATGTAAAGTTTTCTGTTGCCATTCCTGTTGATAAGTAAGGCACTTTTGGGAGAATGTTAAATCGTATCTTGGTGATTTTGGCTCTGTTGTTATAGATGTGGGCCATTATACTTATAAGGTTTCCGTAATAGAACAAGCCTGAGGACGAAGACTGCATTTATACTAAAAGCCTTACAAATTGTGATGAACATTTGGCAATAGTATGAATTACACTCTTTTTAAATCTTATTGTTTGAGATATTTGATGCACACCAAGTGTTTGTTGTTGTGCCAGAAACAACTATATCATATTTGGTTTTTTTTTTTTTGGCTTTTGACTGATGTTATTTTATAGTATAATCTGTCATCTCAGGCAGTGTCTTATTGCCTTTATGGTGCTTAGTCCAATTGACTTGTATATGATAAGAAGAACAAAGCTCCAAACTGGAAGCATGGGGTCTCAAGTGTAGTTTCACCTGGTAAAAAGTAGCGAAACTGCCCTTTCTTGAAAACATTTTTAGTGTTTGTCAAAGAATCTTGTTTGGTCTATAACACTGAGAGGTATGAGTCTTTTGATGGTTTTACTCACTGGTTGTTTCACTAATTTTTAATCCTTTTTCTTTTTACAGTTTTATAGTAAACCGCATGCCTAACACTGGGAAAAATTTCCTTCATCAGCCTTTCAAGGTAACATTGTATATATTGATAAATATTCTTTTATATGGAAAAAGTGAAATATGGCATGCAACTTGGAAGGATTTTCCCACGTGTCTTCCGCATCCATTTGAATATGTTTTCAAGGAAATAGCATTGTAATAATCTCCCCTAGGTTTAAGGATAACTATTCTCACATAAGCTGAGTTTGGCATTTTGTTTGTATTGTTCTGTGTCTGATAGTCTCTAAAAGTTTTGCAGGAAAAGCGAGAACTTGCTGAGAGAGTGATGATAACACGTCTTAGCCTTTACAGCATATGGATGCAAGTATGCCACCTTGATTTTAGCTACTGCTTGATGTAAATGTTTTGCTCCTTTAAAAGTACCGCGTTTGTGAATTATACATATCTTAGCTCAAAAGCAGTCTATTGACAATTACGATGCACTGCTTAGTTATAGTCTGTTCTTTCTGACAAACAAATGGTTTAAGTTATGGCAGAAGGACTACTTATCCCTTTTATCTATCTTTCATTTGTCTGTGTTGTATCATGTACGAGTGGAAATTTGATATTTCAGCTGCAATGATATACAAAGGAAAGCTAATGAATATTCTGTGTTGGATGTAGAAATGTGATCATGCTGAATTATATAACAGAATATCTGATGAGAATGTGGAACTGATGCGTGAACGACTCGCTCAAACTGTTATATGGCCATCTGATGAGGTTTGCTTTCGTGACTTCAAGTTCGTGACTTCTAATTGTGATCTTTTCTTCTCGTGAATTAATTTCACTAAAGGTAACACTTTATCTTCATTGTATGGTTTGATTTCATTATTATATAAGATGTGATTCTAATATTATGAAAAAGAATCAGTTATCTAGATGACAAACCTCACCAATCTTAACAACACTATTCAGAGGCCTTTGGAATCATAGCCTCTCATAATTCTTGACAATCATATTAAGGTATCTACTAAGATCAACCAATATCATGTGGTTAAAGCTAAAGTTGTAGAACATAAGTTAGCTTGCAATCTAATACTAAAAATACGGACCAAACTCTCTTGCACTTATTCATAGCTTTCTGTTTGATATGCAAAAAGGTAATCTTATCGGTTCTAAATTTCATAATACTGTGATCGACTTTGTAGTTAAGAAGTCTGTTTGCCTTTTATGCTTATTGTGTTTGTAAGAACGCAACAGATTTTGTATATAGTACTAACTATACAATTCTAAATTCAGGTCAATCAAGTTTTACTACTCATGTCCTATGCAGAAGGACTGGCACTTCATTTGTTCATTGATGTATTTTTTAATCTTTTTGTTATGACATTCTTTTATTCTCAAACTCATACTATAGATTTTCAATCTTCTTTCTGCAGTTTCCACCAGCTTCTGAAGAGTATGAGTCCCTGACATCTGATGATAGTGCTGCTATTGCATTTACCTCTGAGCTCCTGGATGATTTAAATGTAGATAGATCAATACCCGACACGTACCGCTCTCCTCCTGCACCAATTCCATTTGAAGTAGTTTTGGGGCATCTACAGTCAAGAGGTTCCCAGTTCACAGATGAAACAGTTCTTCAACATAGCTATGAGATAACTACTTGTAAAGATATTAAGTTATCTGATCACAAAGATGAAACGGAGTCTCTTCTTGCCTCCCTAAAGAAAACAGGGATTGACCTTGTAAAATATAATCCATCTATTATCAAATGAGCAGAAGAAGAGCATGTTTGTCCTAATTGTCTTGAAGGTATACAAATGAACATCATTCGAGGGGAAACTGCAGTTTTGCCCTCCTCCCCTTTGTGTTTTTCTTCTTTATCTGCTGTATAATCAACCTTCTTGTGATTGGCTGAAGTCTGAATGTTTATATTGCGCGCACTTATTTTGCAGAATATGATGCCGACAATCCAAGAATAGTCTCAAAATCTAACCACCATTTTCATCTTTCGTGCATCCTTGAGTGGATGGAAAGAAGTCAAACATGCCCAATCTGCGATCAGGTCTACTTTATTTTCCTTTTCTACCGCTCCCCCTTCAATTCCTTTTTCTATCTTCCTCTGTTTGTGTCATCAGTTTTACAAGAAGGTTTTGGTTTCGTTGTGTGATATTGTTTTAGATCCTGATGTGCGATTCTGTAGCCTTGAAACCTTGTGGTTTTATCTCCTCAATGTTGCAAGTAGCATGTTATAAGACTTCTGACTTCCACAATTCTGTAAAGAATTACTTCATGTCATTCTTGGGTTAGATAAATGTGTTTGGGTTCTTGTGATATGACAAGTGAGTTTATCTAGAGTTGTGATATAGTAGAAATGACTGTGAATTAGAATTTTGTGATTTGGGGCTGATCGATCCATCTCATAGCTATTTTGGGTTTGGTTTGCGCTGGTGAAGTGATAGTGAAAGTTACTTTTGTTTCTTATGCTTGACATTGGTGGCACTTTTTCCGCATTTTTGTTTAAATCAATACATCTCTGCTTTATCTCCTTCATTGTTCAAATTAGCTTCACCTCCACAAGTACTCTAGCTTTAACATGATACAGACATAAACATATGTTTGCACTTTCGGTTGCTCACAGACTTCACACTGTTGGATTACAGAAAGTCTCTTCCTTGATTTTGCAACTTTTGCTTAATGAAGAAAATAAATTTTTGGATGCTCAGTCGGTACAACTTTGCTCACTAGGGACAATGAAGTAAATCGGTTATTTAGCTTTTTCGGTCACTTGGTATTCTAACTTTCCAGGTAATGCATTATAACATATTCTTATGTGATGTGCCACTTTTCTAACAGTTTCACTTCCGTCATCAATGACCTCACCTTTTCAGATTTACTAACAGTACACAATTTTCTCAGGAACCTCAAGAGCTCCCTGTGCTATGGTTTTTGAACGCAGAAGATTAGCTGCTAAACAAAATCATGAAATGATCATGTTATATGCCAACACATCTGCCAAAACTCATGTTATAAAGTTTAGAACTTTGTTTTCCCCTTTCTGTGTATCAAGGAAAGTTTGGCACTTTGTTTCTCTCTGTGTATTGAACTGCACTTAAGCTAATATGACAAAATTCCATACCAAACTGTCAGCTACTATTGTGTACGCCAACCTTCTCGCATACATGCTATCCATTACGGCTGAAAATATACAACGCTACACAGGCCGTACACATCTAGTTTATATAGAAACGTGAAGAGAAGACAATCAATGGCAAAAATGAAATTAAATCAAATATAAAGGGCAAAATTATAATATGGTAATTAGGCATATACGTGCATTCATGCTCGGCCAATGTTTCAGGTTCAATCTAGAAACATCTTCTTCTCTCTTCACTCATCCCAAGAGAAGAATAAAAAAAGAGAAACTCCATCATTTTAGTGTAATTTTCATCAGTTTAATATGCTAATCAGTTGAGTGGACAAAACGATCATTTAAAACTATAAGAACTATAAAAATTTTGACTACTATTTTATAATGTATTTTTTTATCATATTGATATGTAAAAAATGCAAATTATAAGATTTTTTATATAGTTTTTGAATATTTAATTTTTTAATTTAAAATATTAAATTAATGTAATTTAATTTAACTTTGAAAATTAGTCAAATTGACATTCAAAAAGCTCAACATGACAATTAAAAGTTAACGGAAGGAGTATCTTCTTACATGGCTATCTTTCATCCACACATTAGAAAGACTTTTCTTAGAATCAAGAAGTTAAATACAAATAAAAAGACCTTCCTTTACCACTCACATTTATCACTCTTCAGTGCTATCTCAATTCTCATTTTTCTATAGTAAGTGTCGTTTCCTCTTCTTAATTTCTTTTTTATTTTCGGTATCTTTCTTTCATCTTTTTCACGAAATGAGTACCTCTTGACTTCAAAAAAAAAAACACCACAATCTTTATATATTTTTTGATGTGTTTGTGTAAGAATTCATAATTTATTCTTATTCTATCTTTGATACCCAATTAATTTATCCAGACTCCTCCCAGTTTCTTTTTCTTCATCCCTAATTTGTGAATCATTGGTACTATATTAACTGCACTGATCATACATGCAGGGGTTATATGTAAACTGTATATTGTTTAATGAGTTTGGAATCGAGGTTTTTTTAGTGGAACTTGGAATTGTATTTGTTTTCTGTTTCTGCTTTTACTAAGTAATATTGTAATGTGATACAATTGTGGAGGTACAATTGTTTAATTCACATATTGCTAAAACAAACATTCTTATTTATATTATGTTTTATATAGAACAATATGGGAAGAGATCGCCTCCCGTTAAAAAATGTCCAGTATTGTTCAATGGAGTGGTAGATTCATGCCAAATGTCCATTCTATTATTTAATGGCAATGATTATAAATGGTCAGCTAATTTATTTTTTTAAAAAAAGAGGAAAATAAAAAGCAACAACAACTGTTTATATTAACATATGCCTGCCATTTTTCTTAATCTCTTCTAGCTATATAATAAAATAAATAGTACTCCCTCTTATATTCCATATAATGTGAATTTGTGAGATAATGTACACCTATTATAAAAAGCATTCAACGACATTATTCCTTCTAACTTGCACTTCATATCTTTTCTTCTACTTGATTTTCCTAAAATCAAATCCATACAAGCATTAAGATTAATGGTATATTGAGTTCTCTTCCTCTCAATATAGCTGACATTGCTTTGGCTAATTTATATGAGCTTAAGGAAAACGAAAATGTAGAATGAGTTTTCTTCTGTTCCCCTTTTTTGTCGGTGATTACTAATTGAGAATAAGGTAAATGTATGAATTTGTATACTTTCACTCTTACTAATAACAAAAAATTATTTTAGAATCTGATAGATATATAGAGCAAAATTGACGAGTTGTGCACCTTGTATTTGCAGCAGAAGTCGTTGATTTTGCTACTTTAACATAATTGCTCCAAAGTTCCTCTTTGAACCACTAGGAAACAAAGTTTGATTCACAAACTAAACGTCTTCTTCAGACAGAAAAAGTTTTTTTTTTCTTCTGTTTTGTGCTCTCTTTTTTTATTGTTTTTTACGTTGTCTATTTCTTCTGTAAAGGAAAATAAATCCTTTTATCAAGAGGGGTTGATTAAACATAATTGTTTCCCCCTTTTTTCAAATAAGAGATAATTAATTCTTATCTCTTCTTAGACAACTTCTTGGATCGGGTCGGGTCAGTCCACATGGGAGACCCACAACCCAAAACTTTCATTTTCCACTTCGCACATGGTGGACAAGATCCAAGCCAATACAACATCAACTAGACACACAATTCATACAACAAATAGTTCCTGCGAGTTGTGAGTACCAAGAGCTTAACTTTAAGGTTTTCCAAACCCCAAATTGGAGTTCTATCACATATAGAAAGAATTCACTGCTTATATTAGAATACTATTACTCACAATACCCCAAACTTCTTTCACTACTTCAGTAGCTATTTGTTCGGTCCTTCATCCTCTTAAAGAGGTGAACTCAAGTTCATATTTAACTTTATATACACAATTACACTCGAGTGTAATAGCCGGCTTGTGTATACAAGTTAAATTGTTCATTTTAATTATCTTCCCTTTCTACTCAAATCTATCTATTCCATATCAACTGCTTTCCTAAACATGCACTGCATTGCCGAATCACTCATGGCTATTAGTAACATGCTCAAGTAGAAACACCGATCAAAACCTCAAGAAATAGTAAAAGGTCAAAGAGTATTTCAATGAAAAGTTAATTTAACTTTTCAGGGTCTCACACAATGAAAAAGCAGGGAATCATTCTTTCCTAAATCCATTGATCACTTAACACACGTGGTATGAAACACGTGCTACGATATTCTTGTTGACACTCAATTTCGGCCTAACATTTTAAAAATTCATAACTTTTATGCTTAATTTATTAAATAGTTCAAAATACGTTTTTTGAAATATTAAATAAATTTATCAATAGTTATTCTTATTTTTCAAAACATAAAGAGTTTTATTAGTTTACTTTGAATTTTAGTTGATTTTGAATATATTATTTTTGTCACAATTAGGTGAAAGTGTTGTGAATACTGTGTCAGTTTGATTAAATTATTATTCTTGTTAAATTACATTTTTTACATGTCATTGGTAACTTTCGTTACATTTTTTAATATTCATTTTATTCGTTACATATGTTAATATTCATTTTGATATTTTTTGCACAGTCTAAAAATTCATTCAAATATGGATAAGATTTCATACACAGATATTTTATTAATCGATGGTTTTTGCCCACAGTTTTAAGATAATAATATTGTACTATAGGTGATTTTCGATTTTCTATTTAAACAATAACTTGATCATTAAGTTAGTGGTGATGGATAGAATTTAAGATTAGGATTCAATAATTTTTATATTTTTTTTAATTCACAAAAAAAAGGGTCTCACTATTCATTGTCTTCTCCGGCAAACCCCTCGCCGGAATCCGGCCAACCACCACCACCCCAAAACCCCCTTCCTTTTCCGTTAACACTTCCGGCAGAAAAGCTACCGGAATCACCACTAAACAGCTCCACCACTTAACTCCAACCAATCTGCCAACGAAACCAAAACCCAACAACACCAAAACAATCACCAAACAACCATCTTCACCCACCAAACAGCCCACATATGTGACGTTAGGCTAATCCCATCAGCACATAATTCTTTAAATTTTTTTGATAAATATTCACGTCCTCGGTCGATTCTTAAAGCCTTTATGCTTTTATCTAATTGATTTTCAACTTCATTCATATATCTTTTAAAGCAGTCAAGTGCTTCAGATTTATGAGAAATCAAATAGACATAACCAAAGCGCGTGAAATCATCAATAAATGTAATGAAGTATGTAGCACCAGACCTTGCCCTCACATTCATTAGATCACAAATATCATAATTAATTAATTGAAGTGGGAACTCAGCTCTCTTAGCCTTCCCAAATGGTTTACGCGTAGTCTTTCCAGCAAGACAATTTTCAGAAGTTGTCATATTAATTTTGGTAAAAGAACCTAAATGCCCTCCCTTTGCCAGCCTATTCATTTGATCTTACCCTATGTGACTTAATCTTGAATGCCATGTAATAACATCAATATCATTGTTACTTGAATAACATGTCATTACACAATGGTCAACATAATAGTCATAAGTTGAAGGATTACAATCTAAAATGATAAAACGATCATAACGAAGTCCAAAACCATATAAAACATTATCTAGAGTTATTCTAACACCATTACGACTAAAACACAAATCAAAACCAACGTCTAAAAGAATAGACACAAATACTAAGTTTCGTCGAATCTCTGGAGCATACAGGACGTCATGCAACATCAAGGAATGGCCGCCATGCAAGTCCACTTTGCAAGTGCCTATCCCTTTGACTTCCAGTTTAACATTATTTCCTACGTAGATTCACCTTGATTTAGATGAAACTCGACGAAACTCCACAAACGCTTCTCTATCTCGACTCACGTGGTCGATGGATCCTGAGTCTACAATCCACATAGGATAAGATTCAGTTAGTAAAGAAGTGCTAGAAACATATGTAGCACTTAGAGATGCGTTTAGAAATGCTACCTTTTTCGACTCAGTACATTCACGAGCAAAATGCCCCAGCACTTGGAAATTGTAGCACTTCATTTTGCTAGTCTCTCTTCTTGAAAAAATGTTTTCCTTTCTTGGAATTTGGCTTCTTCTTTTTCTTAGAGGATCCTTCTCCGGCCTCTTTGTCTTTCCCATTTCTTTTCCAATTCTTCTTGCGCTTGAAGCTTAAAGATTTTGTACCACTTGAATCTGTCACAAAGGCATTAGAAGCAGCTTTAGCAGCACCAAGAAGCTCATCTTCAAGTTCAACATGGCGGGCAACATCAGAAAAGGTTTTGATGCTATCATTATGGGTCAAGTTGACCTTTAAATGTTCCTAATTATTAGGAAGAGACCGAATCACTACCTGAACTTGTTGTTCATCTGAAAGAACATGGCCAACACTCTTGAGTTGAGCTATCATGTTTGACATCACCCTAAGGTGTTGTTTGATATTTTGATTATGACGCTTCTTGTAAGTGTCAAATTTGATAGTCAATTGTCAGAGGCGGGTCACGGATGTACCCCTATATGTTCCTCGCAGATGTGCCCACATAGCATGAGCAGTAGGGAATTCCTCACATTCATGTATGAGGCCATCAACCACATAACTAACTATTATTCCACGTGCAGTGAAATTAACTTTTTTCCAAGCTTTGTAAGCTTCAAGATCCCTTCTGTGTTGTGCAGAATTACCCTCTTCTGGTTGATTCAAAACATGATTAATACCTTCCAGAGATTTTTTCTCTTCCAGTACTTACCATAATTTATGATTCCAGATGTCGTAATTGTCACCGTTCAGTTTTTCACCTTTGTTTAAGTCAGCAATGATACTTTTTGATGCCATGTCTGTTTTGAGATATAATAAGACAAGAGTTTTTAATCATTTATGTATGTGACATACACATTCAAGCAAATCAATTCTCATATAGGTTTCATATTTAATGTAAAATCGAAAAGACACGTAAGCATCTAATCATCATCTACGAATAAAAAACTCAACCAAAATTTGAAACTAATTTCTTAATGTGTATTCTAATATATATTGAAGTTTTTCATAACATGAATTTTTTAAGTCTAATAACATATATTGAAGAGAAACAAACTACATAATTTATATATAGTAAAGCAAATAAGCAATAATAAGTTACAAGTCATTAACAGACTAAAATCCCCCCATAAGTCTTCAAGACAACAAATATACACCCTAAAAGGCTGACTAGGCCAAATGTCATGATAAACATCAATCAATCTACTACTTCAAGGTTCACAGAGAGAGTCTGTTAAATAAGCTAAGACTTTCCAATCCGAAATTTCCTCATAATCAGCCAGTTCAACCCATTTTATTTCAAAGGTGTGAATAAAATCACGGGCTGAAATATTAAGGGACATCTTCAAAGACTTAAGCTATTTAAAATCCTTTTTTCTTTTCCTTCGAATAGCCCTTTGGTTCCTTAACAAATTTTGTGTCGCTCTTGGGACACCAATTTGTATTTTATCACGCCCTCGGAAACATGTCCTATGGCGCTTTGCTCTTCTACCTCGTCCCTTTGCTCGACTTCGAGAACTCCCACTTGGAGTAATTTGAGCATGTTCCTGTTCAACCATGTCTGAAATGGGAACAAAATAGAAATATGGTTAATACCATTTATTGCGACAACGTATGTCACAAATTTCTCGTAGAATGCCCAGGAATCTTATTTAAAGGCTTACAAAAAGGAGAACAAAAAAAAATTATTTCAAGGATAATTTAGGCTTTTAACTAAATCATAATTTATTAAGAAGATTCATAACTCAACTCAATAAAATAAATTAAACAAATATTTTTTTTTCTTGAAAAGAAAAAAAATTCATGTAGTTAATCAAAGAATTCTTTTCTTGTCCATAGGCAACTAAATGCAAATACTTTTAAAGAAGAGAAACTACATGACAAGGAATTATTTAGGCAGTACCTAAAAGTACTTTCCACTGCTCATATAATTTATTACCAATTAAAGGCAATCAAACAAAAAACTCTCATCACTTTTTCAACTTTTATATCTTTTTTTAAAAATTAAAAACGGGCTGGCCCACACTTGTACCAGTCCAAAAATTTTTTTTAATAATAATAAAAAAAAGAGTCACAATATCTCTAAAGAACCCTTTTTCAAGAATTAAAAAAATATAACTCCTTTTCTTATATTAAATCTAGTAATAGTACAACTGTACTACACTTCTTTAGTACTAGTATTAACAACTTTTTCAAAATCAAAGTTTTAAAACACGTATCACCTCATTTTTTTAATTATTATTATTAACAAATAACAATTATATATGTAGTGCAAGACTTTTCAACTCTTCAAGAAAGCCATCGTACTAACATATTCTTTCTTCTTTTAGATTTCATTAGAAACAATCATCTTTTTCTAAAAAAACAAACCCTCAAATTTTTTTAAAAAAAAACAGACCCACAAATACAGTCTCAAAAAAAATTGAGAAACGATATAAATTTTTATTTTTTTAGATCTGTTGTTCAAAGGAACAATGGAGAAAATAAGGATATTATTCGATTACAGTCAGATCCGTGGAACAATCGTAGCACGTCTGATATAGATCAAACGACGGTGAGTTCGATTCTCATCGGATCTATATCCGATAAGATTATGGATTACTAAGATTTCTTAAAGGTAAGAATCAATTTTATTTTCATATTTGCAAATTTTCTATTCTCTAAATCCAGATTATAATTAATTTTTTTTTCGATAAGAAAAATTTCACAAAAAACTTAGGCAGTGATTATTTCAAGAAATAGCATCTCACTCATGGAGCAATAAACCAAGGTTCTGATACCATCGATAGATATATAGAGCAAAATCGACGAGTTGTGTACCTTGTATTTGCAGCGGAAATCGTTGATTTTGCTACTTTAACATAATTGCTCCAAAGTCCCTCTTTGAATCACTAGGAAACAAAGTTTGATTCACAACCAGTAGTAGTAGCAGTAGTAGTAGCAGTACTATTGTTATTTATAGATTGATTTATCATGAAAAATTAGGTAGAAGGAAGTTGAGGAGACATGATATTTATTTAGAGAATGCAAAAAGATAGAAGTTTTTTATAACTCATGAAACATTATTAGATATAGTAAATATGATTATTTATTTAATTATTAAATGTATAATTATTTAATGGAAAAAATGATTAAAAAAATTCAAAAAAATTCAAAAAAGATAAATATGAATGGTGGCCATAGAGAGGTGCCACATCACATTGTCTATATCTAGCTTTATTATATATATAAATGTATTAGTAGACTTTGCTACTTTGTATGATTTTATAAAAATTGTTAATATATTAATACTTATAATTTTAATATATTCTTTTGAATAATTTTTAAATACAGTAGAAAAAGAATATTACTAAATTAAATGTTTAATTCGAATCTATGAGTTTGACATAATTTTAAATTAAAAGCATTGGAGCATGTGATATTTTATTATTAATTAATACAACTTAAATAAGTTATAAGTTATTGTCGTCTGATTTTATATTTAAAAAAAAGATGTATTATTATAGAGTGTGATTTCTATTAGCATTTCTATTACGCTGATAATATATATATATATATATATATATATATATATATATATATAAACTAATTAAATACTTAAAATATATTTAGTATAACTTACATAAATAACATAGTGTAAATCAACAATTACCATCTATCCCTATTTTTTTGCTAATTACTTAAATCCCTTAAAATATAGCCAAATCGGATACATTAAATAGAGGGCGGATACATTAATAGCGATACATTATTTTGGTAACTGGTAAGTTTTAAAAGGGGAAGAAAATTGCAATTCAAATTCAGATCCCTTAAATCACACTATTTCAGCTGCAAAATCAGAGGAACGTATATCCTAAAATAACAAACAACTACAAAATTCAAAATTCAAACTGTGTAGTTCATCTTTCTCTCTGTTTCAAAGAAGAAAAGTCGAGTTGGAGAATTCAAATTTTGTTGACGAGAGTTTTGATCTGATACATAATGAATATTATGATTTTGTTGAGGCATTCAGGAATATGGGAAAGTGAGGCCAGATATGAAGGATACAGGAGTGATTGTATAGTGGTTGGAGAAAATATTTCGTTCATGAATTTGATTTTAGCCATTGCAGTTGAGTTGAATATTGATGAATAGAGGAAAAAATCGAGATCCGATACATTGTAGAAGGTAATTCGTCTCCGTTGATTATTAAGAATGATATTGGTGTAAAGCTGTACATTGAGGTGAAGAAACGTGAGATTGGATTTGGTATGTATCCGTTGTGTATTGATACAATAAATAAGAGTGATTGCGAGATACAGAGCTTTGATGTATCAACCAGTGCAATTGTCTGTGTTGAAGGCTCAGAAAAGGACGCACATGCTCTTAACTTAGTTGAATAAAAAATTAGTGATTCGTGTTATATTCTAGAAATGGAATTAACAAATTACATAGCAGACACAAACAATACGGATGTAAGCGTGAATCAATTGTACAAGGATACAACTACTCTAGTGAATGTAATGGAAAAATACAAAATCGAACATGGCTTCAATTTTCGAGTTAAGAGATCTGACAACAAAAGGTATGCAGAACTTATTGTTGTGGTTTGATTGTTGTTTTTATGATTTTTTAGTTTTAATAATGGTAATAGATTTCATGATACATTGATTATTGAGGTTGATACATTACTAATTAAGGGAGTATGTAAGCGATGATACATTACTGAATAGAAGATAATGTATCAGTGTTTGAATTAGTTTGACGTTTTAATGTATCTATGTATGAATACACTGGCTTGTTTACACTATGGGATTTATGATTTGCTTATTTATGAAGTATAATTAATAATGTATCATGTACTAGTTGAGATTGATACATTATTATTTATAGTTGCACGAAGTGATTTTGTAAATGTGAGGTTTATTTTGGTGTTTATATAAAGTATCAGAAAATTATGATGTATCTCTTTTTATTTTTTGAATTTGAGTAATTCTATGTTTGCAATTATACAGTAATGAAAGACTTATATAATGATACATGTTAACAACTATATATTGGTTAGATACAATATAACCATTGTGTTTCTATTTTCTGTTTTTTAAGTGTATCAGTTGAAAATGGAGTATGATTTTAATGTATCTAATATCCAGTTTAGTATCTGTATTGAACTGTTTCTTCATTGTTTACTTTTATGATACATGAAAGATTAATTTTACTAATGTATCAAGTAAAATTGCAGCTATGTATTAGTTTGTTTAACAGATGATTGTTCGTGGACATTAAAGGCCTCTGTTAGGAAGAAATCAGAGATATTCAAAATTAGGTACTTCAACAGCGAACATACATGTTCGTTAAGGGATAGGATGTTAACAAAGGTACAAGCTACAGTTGGGTTTCTTAGTGGTGTGACGGCTCCAAAACTAGTCAATCACAAAAGAATTCATACTCCAAAAGATGTAATGGCCGATGTTAGAGCACTATATGGGATTGATATTTCATACCAACAAGCATGGCGTGCTAAAGAATGTGCACTAGAGATGATAAGGGGTAAACCTGCTGATGGATATAAATAGTTGCCCCAATACATATATATGTTGGGAAGTGTGTATCCAAATTCTTATATCCGGATGCACAAGACGGATATAAATGAATTTATGTATCTGTTTATATCATTAAGGCCAATGATGAGGGGGTTTGAGTTCTGTAGGCCTGTAGTTGTTGTTGACGGTTCACATCTCAGTGGGGCTTATAGAGGAACTTTTGTATCAGCAAGTACACTCGATGGGGCAGGTATGCTTTATTCTGTTACAAATTATGATTTTGTGTTTTAAATGATTTGATATATTATATATTAGTTGTATATCGAAAACATTGTGCGCTATTTTATTATTAGGATGCATATTGCCGTTGGCTTATGGGGTTGTAGACACAGAAAATGATTGTTCCTGGACATGGTTCTTCCAACAGTTTAGAGGTGCATTTGGGGAGAGGGAAAACATGTGTGTTGTATAAGACCGAAATGAAAGCACAATGAAGAGTGTAAGTATCGTTTTTCCAAATATTCCTCATTTAGCATGCATTTGGCATCTCTGGAAAAATGTTTGTACAAACTTCAAAAGAAGAAGAACAACATTAAGTGATGTGTTCTATTCAATGGCCAAGGCTTATCGAAAAAGTGACTTCGAGAAATTGATGGCTAAAGTGGATAAAGTTGACAACAGGGTTAAGAAGTACCTTGAGGATGCTGGATATGAAAAGTGGTCAAGGGTTCATTCAACAGTAAACAGGGGGAGAATGATGACTTCAAACATAGAGCGGAATGTATCAATGGTTGCCTTGTTGAGGCGCGGGAACTACCGATATTAGATTTTCTGGAAGAAGTTAGGATTCTATTTGGTTCTTGGAACTGTAAAACAGAGAAATAGCATCCTACACAAAGGAAACATTAGGGAGGAGGTTTGAAGAGATATTGATGCTAAACGCTTCTAAATGTGGGAGAATGGAGGTGTGTATAATTTTATAAATTATAATGTATCTTAAATTATATATAATTAGGCTGTTGTGTATCTATTGTTGGGATAATTGATATGTTAGTGTATGTCTAACTTATAAATGTTTGCAGGTTGTTCCATCTTCGGAATTTGTTTATTCAGTTTATGAAGGTGGCCGAAGATACATTGTCTGCCTTGAGAGAAAAATCTATAACTGTGGCAGATTTCAATATGACGAGATACCTTGTGCGCATGCAGTTGCTATTTTGAAGAAAAAAATGTTACAGATATACATTCCTACTGCTCTGATTACTATAAACCAAAGGCGTTAGCAAGCACGTATGAAATTCCAATGGTTCCAATGCCAGATAAGGACGACTGGTCGGTTCTGGACTTTGTTGTGGAAGAAGTTGTCTTACCACCTAGGTATAAAAGACTGCCTGGACGACCAAGGAAAAAATGGAAAAAGAATCCGGACGAAAAGTTAAGCAATGTAACAAAATGTTGTGGACGTTGTGGACAAGAAAGGCACAATCGAAGAACTTGTACTTTCATTCCCAAAAATGGTTGATACATTATTTTTTTGAAAACTATTGTATTTTTTCACATTCAATAATTCTGGATCTGGGATTGAAAAAGAAAAACATTCAGGCTGTCACCTATTGTGTTGATGCAGGCAACATTTTAGTTTTGAATTATGTATTTCTGATACTTTAAATTTGAGATGTTGAAAATACAGTCATCCTATTAGTCTCACAAAATTTAAGTATCTGATTCATTATTGCATTCATTGCGAAAATTCTTTATTTAAGTATAAGTGTAAATACTGTTGATACTCTTGTTAATTAACAAATATAATGTATTTATGTTAAAACTGAACTATTTACCTATGCTGATACATTAACTAAATATTGTATCATATACTTTATTGTGACACAGTACTGGAATTTTGTATAAGATATTCTATTATGACACATTAATGAAATGTTGTATCATACACTTTATTGAGATACATTAACTGAATATTGTATCAGACACTTTACTGTGATACATCAACTAAAATATTGTATCATACACTTCATTGTGAAACATTACTGAAATATTGTATTAGATAATCTGCTATGATACATTACCTAATCATTGTATCACACACTTTATTGTAACACATTATTCAAATATTATGAAGATGAAGAACTATGATACATTAACTAAATATTGTATCACATAGGTTTAAGGGGATACATTACATAAATAATGTATCTAAAAGTTATTGTGTGGTAATATATACAATAACTAATGGTGCACATGGATAGATGCTTGAAAGATATCCGCTATATATAATGAAAAATATAGCCAATGTAAACAAGTTTTAGAGAAGAACTCTATAACTTGAGTATAAGTATCATAGTCAAAACATTAAAAAAACTTGAGTCAATGTATGGTCAACCACGAAAACATTCTAAATGTGTCTATTCAACGTTGACCAAATCTTCAAGAGTTGGTGCTGTAGTAGGATTCTTGGGCTTCGTTGGATCATCATTGTCGCTAACGTATCCTCCCTTAGCCTTTTCAGTGCCATATTGCCATAATAGAGCTGCGTATCGTTTATGGAGGAAATCGGCACTGATCCCATTTGATGGAATATTGATTTCATCACTAAGGAACTCGGCAAAGGCGGCAACAAACAATCTGCAATCTCTTCAAAATGCAGAATGTATATTATAAACATAAGTAGGATACATTATATAAAAATACAAAATGATTTAAACACTTACAGGCTATCATCATCTTGTTGCATAATGCCTTGTACAAACTCAACGTCAAATGGGTGTTGTGGTTCCAAAAGGGTGCCAGTTTCCTTATCCTTATACGCATCCAATGAAGACCAATCTGTTCGCTCGAAATGATAAAAAAAAATCACTATCCAGAAGAAAAGATGGCAGAATTAATGACAACATTTTAATCTCGCTGGTCGAAGTTTTTATCCTGGAACTCAATGCAGAATCATGCACACGTATGAGCCTCTTTTTTAGTACAACGACAGCAAAAAACCCAGTGGAACTTTCCATTTGAGTTCATCGGAATGTAAACATCATCTACTAGATGCCATAGTAAACCAGCCGGGATGTTAAATCCTTTGATGACATTTATAATTGATCTCTCGAATCTAGCTAAAACAGCCGCGCGCGAAATGTGAACCAGCGTACTAATATTATCATAGTACGGACTGCAATAGTACCTATCATAAGAATTATTGATCTGTCCCTTAAACAGGCAATTGACAGTGGTGTATGTATATTGATTGGGGCTGCGGAGTTTTGCTTTCTTTTTGAGGTAGTACATCGATGTGCTGCGTCATAAATGAAAAGTGAATATTATCAAAAATGATACAGCCCAACAAACACTAATTAACTATAATGTATATGCAATCATTTAATTGTAGATACATTGTATAAAGTAGCCTGAATAACAAAAGAACTAAATGTATCAGATACAATATTAATATTTTGTATCATACCTCGTATGTCCAGCATTATTTTGGCTGAGACATTGCATAAAACCAATTTTAATTCTTGGGAAATGCAACTACAAAGTCCATCTCTTTAAATCCAAATGAAGATGATTTCGCTCTATATTTGTCGTCTGATGGTTTCGTATATTGTTATTTCTAGTCAATACATGCCAAGAATGCATTTTCAATTTACATGTAGGATAAACATAACTTACTTGTTGCCATGTGTTTTAAGGAGGCCCTTCTCAATCCACTTAGAGAAATCCTCCAGTACATCCGACAGAGGTTGGTGAGAAATACCACATCCATCATATGGGGTGCTCAGTCTTACATCCAAATCAACCTTCTCTTTTCCTTTGTCAGTGGACCCAAATTCAGTCAAATAGGGTGATTGGAAAATCTTAGAAGGAATCCTAATACGTTGAGCAAGGGTCTCTGATGGTTCGTGCACAATAATTTCTTTGCTTGATACGTCCACAGGTAATTGACTATCCGACAACAGTTGATGTGTCTCGGTTGTTGAATTACGATTGACATAACTCAATGGTTTGACATCCATAGGATGTTGAAGACCTGATAAAAGTGCATCTATCGCTTCTTGAGTTCCAGATGAAATTGTTGTCGATGTGGTGGAATCCTGTATTTTAGATTCAATAATAAAATTGGTGAAAAGTAATGTATCATTAAGTAAATAATTAATGCAACACAAAACATGAATATTTAAAATTACAGATGTATCAATGTTAGCTGGAATTTGAGTTGATTGTAGGATGTTATGTTGCACTTCATCAGCAACATCTTGCGCCATAATTACGTTTTCATAATCTTTTGTCCCTGTCTCAACTGCATCATCCTGTAAGGTTGTTTGGTACATAGTCATAAAAGTGATACATTAAATTATAAGAGTTCATATACATAAACTTATACTTACATTGTCTTTCTTCTGAAGAGATTCTTCAACATGAACATCTAATGTTGGCACAAGTTCTGATACATCTTCAATGTTTCCTTGTTCCTTTAATGTATCAGAACATAAAAGGTAATATATTGTATCACAGTAATATAATGTATCAATAATTATATTTATTGTTGAATGAACTATAAATAAAAATGATTGAATTAACTAAATGTTACATCTACAATAATTAGGAATGTATCATAATTTCTAGAGAAAGTTAAGAAAATGTATGAACAATCCTGTCTAATATATAATTCTATTTTTTTGATACATTAAAATAAAAGAATGTATCAGACAGGTGACAACAATACCTCATGAATCTGGCTATGTGTTTGTTTTTCATCATGAACTGCAACACTGGGGGGGTCTATGTTCACAAACTCCTGATGAATTGGTGAACTTTGTTGTTCAACAAATATAGATGTGGTTTGTTGTTGATCAACAATCTGTTCTTCGACAAGTGCTTCGTTCGTGTTTGGGATATTTGTACCAGCAGTGTACTTGATGAAAAAAATTTATAAATAATGCAAAAAGGAACTTTTCAAAGAGGAAAATGTTGAATAAATAGTCAACTACCTCCCATTCATACTGCTCAAAAGCTTTCAACAACTCATTATGATTTTTTTTGATTAAAACTTCTAGATTGTGAAACTTTTTGTCTACCTGTTAGAAAAAGGAAAAATTTAATATGATTCGAAGAAAAATAAATCACATTTAAAGATAATTGTTTGAACTGCTTACATATTTCTTCAGATATTTCTTAACCTTTTCAACATCCGACTTATCTGACTGTTCTTTAGTATGAGTTGACGGACCATGAATATCAGGCACATTACCTGCATGTTCTGAAATTGTGAATGACGGTTTTTGTATCACTGAAGGTTGGTCTGGTGGTTTCATTGAAGTACCTTTTTGTTTGGCAGGGTCAACATTCTTTCTTCTTTTCGGGGGTAGTGAAGATGAAGTACTAAGTACATGTGTTGACCTCCTTACCAACTGCTCCGGTAGTTTTGAAGAGAAATCCTCAAATCTGGGAAAGTCTTCTATCAGCACTTCTTTGTGCATAGCATCATACGTGGACGGTTGAGCAGAAGTAACAACAGGATTATTAAACAAATCAAGTTCAGCGATCTCCTCTGGAGTTGGTTGTATGTTTGTGCATGCATTCTAAAACGGATTTATAAAGATTAGCAAAGAAACAATGTTGAGACATGGTATATAATAAAAAATTGATTACCTCAGAAAAGATATTGGATATGAACATTTCAAATTTTGGCTTCACCCCAACGACTTGCCAATTACATATCCTAGGTATGTAATTTCCCTCTTTCACAGCAATCTCATTGTTCATTACAGATGCACACTCATAAATCTAAACATTTAAAACATAAGGCATTCCAGATAACCGGTATAGTTGTTTTTGCTTTGTGAATTCTTGCCTCATAGATGTCATCAGCTTGGAGAATGCAAGCTGTCCCCAAGGGTATTGTTGATATCTGCCATCTTCCGCCATTAGGAAGTCATCAACGTCGATAGGTGTATCGCCAAGTTGGGAAAAAATGAAGGTGTGTATGAAGTAAAGAATTCCCATTTGGACAACATCCTCATTGTTGTCCCAGTCACCTGATACAAATCGTTGAACAAGTAGACCCTTACTAACACTATTATTTGAACCAGGAAAATATCTTTGCATAAGCCTACTCTGGGTACCATCTGGATATTTAAACTCATCTTTATTACCATTGCATTTCAATCCGGTTAGTATTGCAAATTCCTTTATAGTGAAATGTAAAATGTTCCCGTTGGCATGCCTAATATGGAGCTCGTTCATGTTTCTGTATTCCACTTCAAGAAGAAACAAGCACTTAGTTATTTGTCCTTGATAATTGCAATTGGGTATGTTTAAGTATGGACCAAAAATGGTATTTTGGAACAACTCAACACCCTGAACTCCTATTGACAAACTCAAATCTTCTACAAACGCCGTGTTGAATGTAACACCAAACCTCAAAGGGTGCGATGAAATCTGTTTGATGACATATTTCATAGGTTGTTTATAACAAAAAAAAACACCATTATGATACAAGATGACTGTTAAGTATCAAATATTCAATGTATCTCAACTAAATTATCTGATACAAGTATATTAATTCTTGTGTTATGTAATTATTGTATCGGATACAAAAATATATAAAAAAGATACACAGGGTGTCTGATACATGAAAAAAGGTTTTGTATAAGAAACCTGTTTCAGTGGGTTATAATATCTAATCGAAGTTCATTTTGATACACAGATTGACTGATACATGAATCATAATATTTGTATCAAATACATATTTCATTATATATAATGTATATAAAACATAATAGACTTTCAAACCGATACATTAAAATAACTTACTTCTGTTGATTCTACTGTTTAGCTAAATAACAAAATTAGGGATTATTGAAACAAAACATTGAACACACATTTGGATACATTAAACATACATCTGGATACAAAATTAAGGTTTATCAAATAATGTATCATCTTTCAGCAAAACTCCAACAATCGATCTAAAAAGAAAAAAAAACCAGAACGACATTCATACCTTTGGTAATGCTGGTCGAATAATTGGAAGAGCAACTTTTCGACCCATTTTTTTGGAGTTTTTTTGGGGGTTTTATGAAGCTTTGCTTTAGACGATGAGGAGCCATCGTTTTTGGCCTTTTCAAAGTTAACCTTCTCCATTATTAACTGATCATGAATTTTTTTGGATTTATTCTCAGCCCATCCCACATCTTCATAATCAAACACACGATCATTGTTAGGAGAATGCAACTGTGTAATACCAAGACTAAATGATGGTGCATTATCCTCCATATGTATCAGTGATTGAAGAACAACCAAAAAAACTAAAATCAACAGATGAAGAGAAAGTTAGAGAATTAGACAATGTTACCTAAAATGGGAACGAAATCTTTTTGACAGGGATGAAAGACGATTTTGACTTTCAGATTTGAGAGAGAATCACAACTGCTAGGATTGATGGTCTGGAAAAGAGGAGAAAATTATGGAGTGAATTGTGGGAAGGAAAAATCGTGGGAATGGGGGGTTGTTTATGTATCCAGATTTTTGGGGTTTGGGTAAAAATAAGGTATTTTGGTTATTTTTAAAAGATATAGGGATAATGGAAAATAATAAACTTAAAGATGTGTAGTTTAGTAATTTTCCCATATATTTAAGATTGAAATATTGGGCCCGTAAACGGGCCTTTTATTATCTAGTAATATGAGAAGGAGTAAGAGAAGTCTTTTTATCATAATTAGGAGTATTTCTTTTTTCATTTTTTGTATACTAATAATGAAAAATATAGAGATTAACTACTATCCATTAGGGGTATGCACTATTCGGATCAAACCAAAAAATCAAACCAAATTTTAATTTTGATTTATTTTTTGGTTTGGGTTTGGATTAATAATTTACTTTGTTTGATTTTTTGGTTTGGTTTAGGATTTAGAATATATATATATATATATATATATATATATATATATATATATATATATATATATATATGAGAGAGAGAGAGAGAGAGTGATATTTTCAAATTACAAATATAACTTTGGTTATGTTATTAATTATTGACATAACCGAATAACCAACCGATAAAGTCAGTCGAATAGAGAAAAATCTAACCAAACCAAATTTATTTTGGTTCAAATTAGGTTACACTTTTTTAAAACCAAAAATCAAAAAATTCAAACCAAATAGTATAAAACCAAATCGAAAAACCGAATGCACACCCCTATTATCCACTGACAGTGGACAAGAAAATTACATCGTCAACTCTTTTTTAGAAATATTTATTTATTAAAGTTTGATAAGTAATGTATTAAATTATTAAAGTTTTTTTAATTATTTAAAATTAAATTATATATATTACTATCTAAGAAAGACCAATAAGCAAGCAGCTCTTCGCCAACATGGCTGCTTGCAAATTGGGCTCATTATATTGGGATAGTTTTGTAATTACAATGAATTGATGCAGTTTCATTGGTTAAGGCAAGAACTTGTTGTAGCTCTTTTATTTTTTTGGATATTTTCTGACAATTTTATCATTTGCTTACATCATCTGTGTGCTAATGTGACGGATAGAGTAGATGAAAATGACACTTACTATGAGTCCCATCCAACTCTTTCCCTTCACGTTAAGCTTCAACAAAACAACTCTAATATAGATCACTCTCTGCATGACCTTTTTTTTGTTGGTAAAATGCCATTTATTTTATTTGAAAATCTGACTGTGAAAATTCAAAATTTAATTTTACGTTTTGTTTTAGTTTTGAAAAATAACTTATAGCTTATTTTCTTGCTCATTTTTGAAATAACAGTGTATTCAAATATGAATATTATCCACATATTATAAAACATATACCTAATTTCTATAAAAGTTAACGTGTGTGCTTCCCGCAATTTAATTTGAGTTTAGGGATATTTTTGTCATTAATAATTTTTAACTTTATTATTTTGTTTATTTATTTTAATAATCAAGATACGCTTATTATTTTTATTTAATACTATTTCTATCATTAAATAACTTTGTAAAGTAATAGTAGTCAAATTTAACATTTTCAAAACATAATTAATAAAATTAATTTAATGAAATAAACTCTTAATAAAATTGATTTGTCTTATCAAATAAATAGTATAATATTTTCTGAATAAACAATTTTTGATAAGGTAAAATAAAATCTAATTGATGGAAAAAAATATATAAATAATAACTCAATCAAATAGATTTAGTAAATTAATTCTTATTAAATAATTTTTTATAAGTGATGTGGCATTACAAGAGACACTATATGTCACGACCCGATTCCTCGAGTCATGATGGCGCCTACCAATCTGCCGATAGGCAAGTCAAACCCTGTCCCAGAACTTGACAATAGTGGGACTTAGGGTGGAAACTTACCTCAACAAACAGAAGCAAAAATAAAGGAACACATAAGGGAAAGCAGAAGCGAAACCAGCTATATACAACAAACGATACCTCCCAAAACCTGAAAGTCACATGTACAGAGCTACTACAAAATGAGTACAAGTCCCAAAAACGGACCACCGAAACAAGACTGTCTCAAAAGCAAAAGGCAATCCAAAAATATATGTAAGAAGGAGACAGGTAATCTCAGAATGCCATGTGCTCACCCTCGCCTCCGGAACAGACTGCAGCAGGCTCAATCTCAGCGCTGATAACTGGTGCTCGGACATGCATCACGAAAACAGATGCAGAGTGTAGCATGAGTACCAATACAACAGGTACCCAGTAGGCATCATAGGCAGACTGAGCAACAGGGATAAAAACTGACTGAAAGGATAGAATCTACAATCACAGGGGATAATCGAACATAAAAAGAAGCACATGAGCGCACCGAAAGTAAATCTAAGTACAGCTAAACAAAACCTAAATGGACCTCCATAAGCGCAGAAGTTACACTCGTGCACAAGTTAAATAAAACTCGAACGGACCCCCATAAGCCCGACATGTACACAAAAAAGCTAAATCTACGAGACCGAAGGGAAACCCAACCGCGAACCGAAAACACAAACCAACTCAACCGAAATAACATGCCAACTTAACCCAGTCAAAAGTCTGACATCCAAAATGGGCCGCACAATCCACTGGCAACTCCCGAAGGCCCTACCCAGCCAGCAGAGTGCCAAGGGAAATAACGACTCCTCCAAAGGCCCTAATATCCAATCGCCCAAACGGCTAACACTCCAGGGGCCCTGCCCTAGCCAGACGAGTGAGCCAGCTAACACTCCGGGGGCCCTGCCCTAGCCAGACGAGTGCGCGGGGCATGTCGACTCTAAAGAGGAACTCAATAACTCATATCCAATTGCCCAACCGGCTAACACTCTAGGGCCCTGCCCTAGCCAGACGAGTGCGCCAGCTAACACTACGGGGGCCCTGCCCAGTCAGACGAGTGTGCAAGGCATATCAACTTCGTAGAGGATCTCAAATACCAAACCAATATGGATCACCGTCCACCACCGAGTACATCACCATAGAACCGATCCAGAAGCATCCAAAACCAAGAAAACACCACGCCTCTGACAACGAAAGGGCACCACAAAATGGGGAGAGAATCCAAAAGATCACAAGCAATACAAAAGCCCAAGCTATGCTCATACTACTAGACTCAAGTCTGCTATTCCGGTTTCAAGGACCTAGTCCATCCGAATCGACGTTGGATATATACCAAAGTCAAACAGGTGCATGGGTCTAAGGCAATTCTAGCCTAACCTAGTCTAAGGCCGAATTGTACACCAACACAATAAAACAGCCAACAGATAGTTTGCATCGAACAACGCATAAATAATCCCTCCGATAACATAGTACTACCCCAAAACAGCCTGAAAATCAACCCTAAAGCATGGTTTCTGAGAAGAAGAGAAGTACTAGTTCTCCACCCCAGATTCACATGAATCAGCATGCATTCACAGAATCCAGCTCAATCTAAAAAGAAGGGAAGCCGTAAGCTACCAGAAGGCCGACCACGCGCGCTCTAAATCACTTTGCCGAGGCTTTTCCCTTTCGAAAGACCTCAGACTGCTGCAATGCTACCAAAAATAAAGTCACGACGTCAGTATGGTAGTTTAGACACTAAAATCATCAAAATCAGAGACGGACCAATTTAGGAGTCAAAATCGAGAAATGTGGGACCCGCTCCAGAAATCCTGGAATTAACTCCATGAAAAGGTCCTAAACCTTCTCCCGAACCTATGTTCCAAAACAGAACACAATTTGGGGCTCGAAACAGCCGACAACACAAGAAAGCATAACATGCAAAACTTTACAAAAACAAGCCCAAGGCAGCCACTACGCCTCAAATTCACGGAAAACGGAGCTCACCCAACGCTATCCGAGCCGACACCCACAAAGCCTATGCAAATCCAAACACCTGGGACTTCGAATCACCAAAAACCGACTTAAAACGAAAAAGATATCAACTTTGAAATTAAAAGAACACGGCTGCCCCTTCCATTTATAACTGCCAGTTGCTGACCTCCGCAAACGCGGAGGGAAAACAAACATACCTACGTGAATATGGCCAGGGGCCCGTGAACGCGGAGGCCTATCCGCGAACATGGAGAGAAAGGACTCCCAGACCTCCCAGACCTCCGCTAACGCGGAGCTCTACCCGCGAATGTGGAGAGGAGAAACACAGACCTCCGCAAACGCGGAGCCAGGACCTCGAACGCGGAGAAGTAGGACTCACACCTCCATGGACGCGGAGCCAGGCCCGTGAACCTGGAGAAGGAATGGGTCTGCAACATCAGCTGTGCAACAGCTAAAACTTGGCTTTTCTAAAACTCCAACGGGGTGCTCGAGATTCGTTCGAAACCCCATGCATGCAAACGAGATATTCTACCCTATCAAATTCGATGTTCCGGACTCAATTGAGCAGTCAGAATTTCCATACGAGCCTGTTTCAACAAAAAGTGGGTCCCACTTCCCAATCGCCAATTAAGCCAACTTCAACCAAGGGCCTTGGAATTAGATCGAAAGCCTCGGGAAGCGCTCGAAGGTTCATTTTAGACCAAACTCGGCAATCCGGAACTAACCGCCCTGACGGAATTCTCATCCGAGGGCGTTTACCAATAATATTGACCAAAGTCAAACTTGAGCCAAATTTCAAAGACTAAAGCACCAAATGGCCCTAAAGTCACATCGGAAGCCTTGGGACTCGAGCCAACCCTACTTCTAGCCTAATTTGGCCGCTCCAGAGTTGATGGAACCGTCAGAATCTTATTTTGAGGTCGTTTACCTAAGGTTATGATCGAAATCAACTTCTCAAGGTTTAAAAGTTCCAAAACAGGGAAACGGGGATAAAACCCAAACGAACGACCAAGCGATCGAACAGTCAGTGTCAGCAAGTCATAAATGACTTGAGATTGCTACAGGAACACCTAAACGACGGAAAGAAGGCATTAACACAAAAATGACCTGGAGGGTCATTACAACATCCACTACTAAACGAAATTTCATTCCCGAAAGTAAGAGTCTAGAAGTACTTGAGGGCTCAAATAAGCTGGGGAACTGCTCCCGCATCTCCCGCTCGGATTCCCAGGTAGCCTCCTCGACTGGTCGATGCCTCCAACAGACCTTAACAACAAGAATGGCTCTAGACCTCAGTTGCCTCACATCTCTGACCAAAATAGCAACTAGCTCCTCAATATAGGTCAGGCGATCATCCAACTCAACGGCATCATACTGGAGCACATGAGACTCATCTGGAAAATACCGGCGCAGTATCAAAACAGGGAAAACTGGATGAATGGCTTAGAATGCTGGAGGTAAAGCTAACTCATAGGCCACCTCACCAACTGTCCTATAAATCTCAAAAGACCCAATATATTTGGGGCTAAGCTTGTTCCGCCTCCCAAATCTCGTCACGCCCTTCATGGGAGATACTGGAGGAATACTCTATCACCAATGGCAAATCTCAGTGGCCGTCGCCTGCGATCCGCGTAACTCTGCTGTCTACTCTTAGCCGTCCGGAGCCGATCCTGAATCATCCTCACATGCACTAAGGCCTCCTGAAACAAGTTTGTACCACGCGACCTAGGCTCCTAGACTCAAACCATCCAACTGGAGTATGATAACGCCTACTATATAGAGCCTCAAATGGGGCCATCTGAATGCTAGAGTGGTAGTTGTTGTTGTACGCAAACTCCGCCAGAGGCAAGAACTGGTTCCACTGACCTCAAAAGTCCAAAACACAGGCCCGCAACATATCCTCTTGGACCTGAATAGTATGCTCTGACTGGCCATCGGTCTGCGGTGGAATGCTGTGCTAAGGTCGACACGGGTGCCCAACTCCTCTTGAAATACCCTCCAAAAGTTGGAAGTGAATTGTGAACCCCGGTCTGAAATGATAGAAACAGGCACACCATGAAGACGGATCACCTCCCGAATGTAGATACGGGCTAGTCTCTCAGCACTGAAGGAAGTACAAACTGGAAGGTAGTGTGTTTACTTGGTCAATCGATCCACGATGACCCAGATTCTGTCAACACCTCTAGAAGTCCGAGGTAAACCCACAATGAAATACATTGTGATACGCTCCCACTTCCACTCAAGAATGGGTAATCTCTGCAACTCCCCTCCAGGCCTCAAATGCTCGGCCTTCACCTGCTGACAACATAAGCAATGGGACACATAATCTGAGATGTCCCTCCTCATAATGCTCCACCAGTAATGCTGCCTCAAATCACGATACATCTTAGCGGTGCCCGGATGGATAAAATATCAGGAGTTATGGGCCTCGCTAAGGATCAGCTGAATCAAATCCCAAACTCTTGAAACACACAAATGGCCTGCAAATCTCAAAATCCCATCTGAGCTAATGTAGTCTGCCCGGTATCACCTGCCAATACTCTATCTCGGAGGGTCACCAAAGACTCATCCTCGAACTGACGGCCACAGATCTGATCTAGCAAAGATGACTGAACTCCCACATAGGCTAACACCCAACTGGTATCTGAAACATCAAGTCTGATCATCTAGTTGCCTAGGGACTAAATTTCCAAAACCAAGGGTCACTCCAAAACAAAAAGGAAGGCTAGACTACCCATATTCACTGGCTTTCGGCTCAAGGCGTCCGCTACCACATTCGCCTTGCCCGGATGGTAGAGAATAGGGAGATCATAGTCCTTCAGGAGCTCAATCCAACGGCGCTGCCTTGAATTAAGATCCCTTTGGGTCATAATGTACTGAAGGATCCTGTGATCAGTGTAGATCTCACAATGAACTCCATACAGGTAATGCCTCCAGATTTTAAGCACGAAAACTACCGCCGCCAACTCCAAGTCATGAGTGGGGTAGTTGTGCTCATGCAACTTAAGCTGCCTCAACGCATAAGCAATAACCCGGCCCTGCTGCATCAAAACACAACCCAAACCAACGCCGGATGCGTCACAATAAACCATAAAGCCCTTGCCCTCAACTGGAAGAGTCAATATATGAGCAGTGGTAAGCAACTCCTTAAGCCTCAGAAAGCTCCTCTCACACTCCTCCGACCACACAAAGGGAACATCCTGGCGAGTTAACCGAGTTAGAGGCGCCGCTATAGAAGAGAAACCCTCAACAAAATGCCTGTAGCACCCTACCAATATGATGAAGATCCGAATCTCAGTCACAGAGGTGGGCCTATCCTAATCACGGATAACCTCAATCTTCACCGGATCCACCATAATGCAATCCTTGGACACCACGTGCCCCAAGAATGCTACGGACTCAAGCCAAAACACGCACTTTGAGAACTTGGCATAAAGTCGATGATCTCTCAAAGTTTGGAGCACTATCCTAAAATGCTGCTCATGCTCACTATGGCTCCGCGAGTATACCAAGATATTATCAATGAAGACTATGACAAAGGAGTCCATATACGGCCTAAATACACGAGTCATCAAGTCCATGAAAGCGGCAGGGGCATTAGTCAACCCAAAAGACATCACCAGGAACTCATAATGGCCGTAATGAGTCCTAAATGCTATCTTAGGGATGTCCGCTGCTCTAACCCTCAACTGGTGGTAGCCAAATCTCAAGTCAATCTTAGAAAACACTGCGGCCCCCTGAAGCTGGTCGAACAGATCATCAATACGAGGCATGGGGTAACGGTTCCTCACCGTCACCTTATTCAGCTGCCTATAATCAATGCACATCCGCATAGTACCGTCCTTATTCTTCACAAACAGGACTGCGACACCCCAAGGCGATACGCTAGGTCGAATAAATCCCTTACCCAAGATATCCTGAAGCTGAAAACTAAGCTCCTTGAGCTCTGCGAGGGCCATATGGTATGGTGGGATGGAAATATGACGAGTACCCGGCTCCAAGTTAATGACAAAATCAATATCTCGCTCTGGGGGTAGGCTAGGAAGGTCGGCAGGAAACACATCAGCAAACTCTCAGACTATAGGCACTAAATCCACCGTAGGGCCCTCCCTACTAACATCTATAACATAAGACAGATAAGCCAAACATCTGCTATCCACTAGCCTCCGGGCCTGGATACAAGAAATCACCCCAACTGGTGTTCGGCTACAAGAACCCTGCCACACCATCGGCGAAATACCAGGCATAACTAAAGTAACAGTCTTGGTATAGCAATCCAAGACCGCTCGGTGAGGGGATAGCCAATCCATGCCCAGAATCAAATCGAAATTCAACATACTAAGCACAATAAGATCAATTTGAGTGTCCTGCCCCTAAATAGTCACCACATAGGATATACAAACCTGGTCCACTACTAAAGAATCACTTACAGGGGTCGAAACACGCAACGAAACCACTAAGGGCTCTGGACTCACCCCCAACCGAGGAGAACAATAAGTAGACACATATGAATAGGCAGAACCCGGATCAAATAAAGTTGAAGCAGACTGATGGCATAAGAGAACCGTACCTATGATCACATCATCCGACGCCTCAACCTCTGCTCTGGCTGGAGTTGCATACAAGTGGCCCTGGGCTTCTCTACCTCGTGCATCCACCCTGCCACGTGTCTTGCCTCCCCGGGGACCTCCCCGTGCACCCTGATACTGTCCTCCTCCCCTAGCTGGAGGTGCTACTGCTGATACCGGTCTCACTCCCTGAGAAGCTGGTAAGGCTGGTCTGGAGATAGGGCACTCCCTGGACCAATGATTAATCCCCCTACAAGTAAAGCTACCCTGATATGACCTGCTCACAACTGGAGGTCAACCACCCCGACCTGAGGAACCCGTGTGAATATCACCTCGGCCATGACTCGTACCGGCACTATAAGTGCTGGTCACCCTCTGTAATCTGCAACGATGCCTAAAATGGGCGACTGGGCTGACCCGGCTGGAACCTCTGATGGACCCGATCCTGAGTATCTCTGGGCCTAGAACGAGACCCACTGAAACTATCATCCTGCCTGGCCCTCTTACCGCTGCCCCCTTGGGCCTCGCAACGGAGTTGCTCAAGAGTTCGAGCGTGGTCCACCGAAGCTATCATCCTGCCTGGCCCTCTTGCCGCTGCCCCATTGGGCCTCGTAACGGAGTTGCTCAAGAGTTCGGGCGTGGTCCACAACATCCAGAAAGGAGCGGCCCATTGATAGAATAGACTGTGACTTAATACAATATTGGAATCTCAAACCTCTAACGAAGCACCTGACTCTCTCCTCCTCTGTGGGAAAGATCATAGTGGCATGACGAGACAACTCATGAAATCTAGCCTCGTACTTAGATATCGTCATAGAGCCCTGCTCCAACCTCGAGAACTCATCACGAAGACGATCTCTGACGCTCCGAGGGATATACCTAGCCTGAAAGGCCTCTGAAAACTCTACCCACATCACTGGTGGGGACCCAGCTAGCCTGGTCTCCATAAATGAGCTCACCACTTTCTAACCGGTCCATCTAGCTGGTAGGCATTGAAGTCGATTCCTCTCGACTCCACTAATCCAGAGCCTGCAATCCCTCCTGACAGGAAGTAATGAACTCATGGGCGTCCTCTCCAACCGCCCCAAAAAACCTCAGCGGTGACAACCTCAGAAACAACCCGAGCATCTTCTGCTCCCGTAGTGGCATGACCCCATCAAAAGCGTCCGGCTGTACAACAGCCGTTGCTGGCGGCTGCTAAACCTCTGGGGTCGCTGCAGCAGGCTGACCCTGCGGTGTTGACACTGGCTCTAGAACTGGTGCTGGGGCCTGCTGCTGCTGCCGAATACCCTCTATCGCTGCTAGTATCTTTGCGAGCATAGCCTGAAGGTCAGGGGCGGCAGCTGGTGCGGGCGGTGGCTGGGCTGGTCCGGCCCCATCTGCTGAGGAGGAATCTGGTCAAACTGAGGCTCCGCCTCTGGCTCTGGAGTCTTCGCTCTATCTCGGGCTGGTGCCACAGCCTTACCTCGACCTCAGGGTCGGCATCTACCCCTAGCTAGGGCTTTATCCGCGGGCCTGGGTGCATCACCTCCAGCCGTTCTATCGCGCGTGCGAGCCATCCTGTGACAGAGTGAAACAAGAAAGACTTCATGAAACCAATCGAACAACAACACATGAAAATGATACAAACATGAAAACCCCCTAAGGACATCGTATAGCATCTCGAGAATAAGTCACAGACGTCTCCACGCCGATCCGCAGGACTCTACTAGATGCTAGCTCGGTACAAGTGAGACCAACGAATGATACCAACTTGTCACGACCCGATTCCTTGAGTCATGATGGCGCCTACCAACCCGCTGATAGGCAATCCAAACCCTGCCCCAGAACTTGACAGTAGTGGGGTTAAGGGTGGAAACTAACCTCCACTAAATGGAGGCATAAATAAAGGAACACATAAGGGAAAGCGAAAGCGAAACCAACTATATACAACAAACGATACCTCCCAGAACCTGGAAGTCACATGTACAGAGCTACTACAAAATGAGTACAAGTCCCAAAGGTGGACCACAAAAACAAGTCTGTCTCAAAAGCAAAAGACAAGAAAAAAATATAAGTACAGAATGAGGCAGGTAATCTCAGAACGCTATGTGCTCACCCTCGCCTCTTGAACAGACTGCAGCAGGCTCGATCTCAGTGCTGATAACTAGTGCTAGAACCTGTATCACAAAAATAGATGTAGAATGTAGCATGAGTACCAATACAATAGGTACCCAGTAGGCGTCATAGGCCGACTGAGTAAGAGAGGTAACAAGAGACTGAAAGGATAGAATCTACAATCACAGAGATTAATCAAACTTAAAAAGAAGCACATGAGCGCACCGAAAATAAATCTAGGTACATCTAAACAAAACTAACTGGATCCCCATAAGCCCAGAAGTTACACTCGTGCACAAGTTAAATAAAACCCGAACGGACCCCCATAAGCCCGACAGGTACACAGAAAAAACTAAATCTACGAGATCGAAGGAAAACCCAGCCGCGAACCGAAACCGCCAACCAACTCAATCGGGATAACCAGCCAACTTAACCCATTCAAAAATCTAACTTCCAAAACGGGCCGCCCAACTAACTGGCAGCTCCCAGGGGCCCTACCTAGCGAGTAGAGTGCCAAGGGAATAACGACTCCTCCAAAGGCCCTAATATCCACTCACCCAAACGGCTAACACTCCGGGGGCCCTGCCCTAGCCAAACGAGTGAGCCAGCTAACACTCCGGGGGACCAGCCCTAGCCAGACAAGTGCGCGGGGCATGTCAACTCCGAAGAGGACCTCAATAACTCATATCCAATTGCCCAGTCGGCTAACACTCCGGGGGCCCTGCCCTAGCCAGACGAGTGCACTAGCTAACAATCCGGGGGCCCTGCCCAGCCAGACGAGTACGCAACGCATATCAACTCTGTAGAGGATCTCAAATACCAAACCAATATGGATCACCGTCCACCACCGAGCACATCACCACAGAACCGATCCAGAAGCATCCAAAACCAAGAAAACACCACGCTTCCGACAACGAAAGGGCACCACAAAATGGGGAGAGAATCCAGAAGATCACAAGCAATACAAAAGCCCAAGCTATGCTCATACTACCAGACTCAAGTCTGCTATTCCGGTTTCAAGGACCTAGTCCATCCGAATCGACGTTGGATATATACCAAAGTCAAACAGGTGCATGGGTCTAAGGCAATTCCTGTCTAAGCTAGTTTAAGGCCGAAATATACACCAACACAATAACACAACCAACAGATAGTCTGCATCGGACAACACATAAATAATCCCTCCGATAACATAGTACTACCCCAAAATAGCCCAAAAATCAACCCTAAAGCATGGTTTCTGAGAAGAAGAGAAGAAGTACTAGTTCCCCACCCTAGATTCACACGAATCAGGATGCATTCACAGAATCCAGCTCAATCTAAAAAGAAGGGAAGCCGTAAGCTACTAGAAGGCCGACCACGCGCGCTCCAAATCACTTTGCCGAGGCTTTTCCCTTCCGAAAGACCTCAGACTGCTGCAATGCTACCAAAAATAGAGTCACGGCATCAGTATGGTAGTTTAGACACTAAAATCATCAAAATCAGAGACGGACCAATTTAGGAGTCAAAATCGAGAAATGTGGGACCCGCTCTAGAGTCCTGGAATTAACTCCGTGAAAAGGTCCTAAACCTTCTCCCGAACCTATGTTCCAAAATAGAACACAATTCGGGGCTCGAAATAGCCGACAACACAAGAAAGCAAAACATGCAAAGCTTTACAAAAACAAGCCCAAGGTAGCCACTACGCCTCAAATTCACGGAAAACGAAGCTCACCCAATGTTATCCGAGCCAACACCCACAAAGCCTATGCAAATCCAAACACCTGGGACTTCGAATCACTGAAAACCGACTTAAAACGAAAAAGATATCAACTTTGAAATGAAAAGAACCCGATTGCCCCTTCCATTTATAACTGCCAGTCGTTGACCTCCGCGAAGGCGGAGGGAAAACAAACATACCTCCTTGAATGCGGCCAGGGGCCCCTTAACGCGGAGGGAAGAAATCCACACCTCCGTGAACGCGGATGCCTATCCGCGAACGCGTAGAGAAAGCACTCTTAGACCTCCCAGACCTTCGCTAACGCGAATGTCTACCCGCGATGGCGGAGAGGAGAAACATAGACCTCCGTGAATGCGGAGCGAGGACCATGAACGCTAAGAAGGATGAAGCACACCTCCGCAGACGTAGAGCCAGGCCCACAAACACGGAGAAGGAATGGGTCTGCAACATCAGCTGTGCACCAGCTGAAACTTGGCTTTCCCAAAACTCCGGCGGGGTGCTCGGGATTCATTCGGAACCCCGTGCACGCAAACAAAATATGCAACCCCGTCAAATTCGATGTTTCGGACTCAATCGCGCAGTCGGAATTTCCATGCAAGGTCGTTTTGAGAAAAAGTGGGTCCCACTTCCCAATCGCTAATTTAGCCAACTTTAACCAAGGGCCTCAGAATTAGATCGAAAGCCTCGGGAAACGCTTGAAGGGTCATTCTAGACCAAGCTCGGCAATCTTGAACTAACCGTACTTATGGAATTCTCATCTGAGTGCGTTTACCAAGAATATTGACCAAAGTCAAACTTGAGCAAATTTCAAAGGCTAAAGCGCCAAATGAATCGGAAGCCTCGGGACTCGGGCCAACCATGCTTCTAGCCTAATTTGGCCGCTCCGGAGCTGATGGAACCGTCCGAATCTTATTTTGAGGTCGTTGACCTGAGGTTATGACCGAAATCAACTTCTCAAGGTTCAAAAGCTCCAAAACAGAGAAACGGGCATAAAACCTTAACGAACGACCAGACGACCGAGCAGTCAGTGCCAGAAAGTCATAAATGACTTGGGGTCACTACAGGAATGCTCTAAACGACAGAAAGAAGGCATTAACATAAAAATTACCTGGAGGGTCATTACACTATAAGAAGAATTACATTGTCAACACATATAAATTTAAAAGATTTTTAAAATTTATTCTAATTAGCATGACCTTCAACAAAAGAATTCTAATATTGACCACTCTGTGCATGCCATTTTTTTTGTTGGTAAAATGCAATTTATTTTATTGGAAAATCTGACTGTGAAAATTCAAAATTTAATTTTACGTTATGTTTTAGTTTTGAAAAATAACTTATAGCTCATGGTCTAGCTCAGTTTTAAAATAGCAGTGTATTCAAATATGACTATTATCCACATATTATAGAATGTATAACTAATTTCTATAAAAGTTAACGTGTGTGTTTCCCGCAATTTAATTTGAGTTTAGGAATATTTTTTTCATGAATAATTTTTAATTTTATTATTTTATTTATCTATTTTAATAAATCAAGATACGTTTTTGTTATTTTTATTTAATAATTTTTCTACCATTAAATAACTTTATAAAGTAATAGTAGTCAAATTTAACATTCTCAAAATATAATTAATAAAATTAAATTAATAAAATAAACTCTTAATAAAATTGATTTGTCTTATCAAATAAATAGTATAATATTTTCTGAATAACAATTTTTGATAAGGTAAAATAAAATCTAATTGACAGAAAAATATATAAATAATAACTCAATCAAATAGATTTAGTAAATTAATTCTACTAAATATTTTTTATAAGTGATGTGGCATTACAAGAGACACTATAAGAAGGATTACATTGTCAGCACATATAAATTTAAAAGATTTTTTTTTAATTTATTCTAATTAGCAGAACCTTCAACAAAACATTTCACGACCAAAGTCATGATGGCACCTACTATACCCCACCAGTAGGTAAGCGAACCCATAACCCAGAACATCAAGTAATAAGCGTAAGGATAGAAACTAGCGAAAATACTAATCTAAACAAAGGACAACAATGCGAAAGCAAACCAAAATAAATATATACAGAAATCCCTCCCAGAACTTGGAAGTCACTAGTACAGAGCTGTCTAATAAAGAGTACAAGTCCCAAATGTGGATCACAAGAAAGTGTGTCTCAAAAAGTAACGAGAATAGCTAAAACAAAAGAAGGAGACATGATAAACCCAAAATGCCAAATGCTCACCCTCGTCTCCGAACCACAGCTGCAAAAGATGGCAGGAACTGATCACCGCTGGTAACTGGTATTGGGACCTGCATCACGAAATAAATGCAGAGTGTAGCATGAGTACCAAAACAACAGGTACTCAGTAGGCATCAAAGGCCGACTGAGCAAGAAAGGTAAAATAAGCTGAAAAAGAAGAATCTAAACACCCACAGAGGTCAAAGCGGGAAAAATAAAGAAAGCACACGGGCATACTGAAAGTAAATCTAAGTATAGCTAAACTAAACCTAACTGGACCCCCATAAGCCCGACAAGTACAAAGAATAGCTAAAGCTACAAGAATAAGATACTCAAACCCAAGTCCAAAAGAAGTTAACCGGGCCTCGAACCCACAGTGATAGGATCTAGGCCTCGAACCCAAAGTTGTAGAAGCTGGGCCTAGAACCCAAAATGATAGATCTTGGCCTCGAACCTAAGGTGATAAAATCTGGGCCTCGAATCCAAAGCATCAGTCTCAAGCTGAAAATAACAGCCTCGAACCGTAAAACATCAGTCTCGAACTGAAAATAACGGCCTCGAACCGTAAATAATCACCGCAATCAACCTACTCATAACTTATTCAAAAAGAGTGCCAATGGTGTGTCAATTCCAAGGAGAGTCTAATAAGCCACAAATTTTCCTAAACTAAGGCTCATACTATCAGACTCAAATCTTCTATTCCAGTCTACAAGGATCTAGTATGTCCGAAACGACGTCGAAGACAAAGTAAAACACAAATCTCAAGAGTCTAAGGCAACACTAGTCTATCCTAGGCTAAGGCTGGACATGCATCAAAAAGCAAGTAAATTTAAGTAATTCACATAGCATGCACAAACCCAAACCACCAAACTAGCATGGTACTATGCCCGAAATAATGCCTATCAAACCTAAAACATGGTATCTAAGAAGAGAGGTAAGAATACTAGGTCTCTGACCCCAATTCAAAATAATCAACATGAGTTCACACATTCAGGCTCAATCTAGATAGAAAGGAAGCCGTAGTCTACCTGTAGGCCGACCGCACGCGCTCCAAATTACAAAACCAGAGCTTTTCCCTTCCGAATGGCCTCTGAACGCTGCCACACAATCAAAAATAGGATCACAACGTCAATATAGTCATTTAGACACAAAAATCACCTAAAATGGAGCTGGACCAATTTTTAGAGTCAAACGGGACCCGCACCGAACTTTCCGGACTTGATTCCGCCAAAAGACCCAAAACAGTACCCCGAACTTGTGTTCCAAAATAGAACACAATTTGGGGCTCGAAACGCAGTGAAAATCCAGCATGTAAATAAATCACACTTTAATCAATTTAAAAATAAACATGCAGCAGGTAAAAATCAGAATATACCAAAATCGAAGGATGCCCAGCACTCTTTGAACACTCCACGACGTAGCCTCGATAATTCCCGACACGTGGGACTTTGAATCACCTAAAACCGAGCTAAAATGAGCTAGATATCACCAAATCAATATAGCCAAAATCAAGAACTTAAAAAGAGCTACAACAATCTGGTTTATCGCGACTTTACCTCGAACGACGCACATTCGACAACTTGCAATCACTCTACAACGAAGTCACCATCAAAACGAAACTTCCACTCTTTGAATCACCTCATTTGGCCTAGAAATGAGAAAGATATGGGGTTTTGAAGTTTCCAAAATGAGCTGATATTTCTACTATATATGCACCAGATTTCAGCATTTTTTCGGAAACTTAAAAACTCCGACGGGGTGTTCCGAACTAGTTCGGAGCCCTGTGAACACAAACGAGATATGCAGACATACCAAATTTGATATACCGGACTCAATGGCGCAATCAAAATTTCCACACGAGGTTATCTTGACAAAAAGTGGGTCCCACACCCAACTGCCATTTTAAGTCAAAATCCACAAAGAGGCTCGGAATTAGCTCGGAAGCCTCGGAACACGAATGAAGGGTCAATCTAGGTCAAACTTTACATTTCGGAGCTAACCACACTGAAAGAATTCTCATCCGAGCGTGTTCACTCAGAATGTTGACTAAAGTCAAACTTAGGCTTAAACTTTTAAGTTAAAACACCTAATTGCACCGACTCACACTGAAAACCTTGGGAGTCATGCCGACCATGCTACTAGCCTAAAATGACCCTTCTGGAGCTGATGGAATCATAATAATTGGATTTAGATATCATCTTCTTGAACTTTTGATCGAAAATGATCGTTCAAGGTTCAAAAGCTCCAAAACACTCAAACTCATAAAAAAACTAAACGAACGACCAGGTGACCGAACTGTCAGTCCTAACGAGGCAAAAATTACTTGGAGTCTCTACAGGAAAGCTCTAAACGACAAACAGGAGGCATAAACATAGAAAAGACCTGAAGGTCATTACAAAACAATTCTAATATAGACCACTCTCTACATGACTTTTTTTTTGTTGGTAAAATGCAATTTATTTTATTTGAAGATCTGACTGTGAAAATTTAAAATTTAATTTTACGTTATGTTTTAGTTTTGAAAAATAACTTATAGCTTATTTTCTACCTCACTTTTAAAATAGTAGTGTATTCAAATATGAATATTATCCACATATTATAAAACGTATAACTAATTTTTATAAAACTTAGTTTGTGTGCTTCCCGCAATTTAATTTAAGTTTAGGGATATTTTTGTCATTAATATTTTTTAACTTTATTATTTTATTTATCTATTTTAATAAATCAAGATACGTTTATTATTTTTATTTAATATCATTTCTATCATTAAATAATTTTATAAAGTAATAGTAGTCAAATTTAACATTCTCAAAATATAATTAATAAAATTAACTCTTAATAAAATTGATTTGACTTATCAAATAAATAGTATATTATTTTCTGAATAAACAATTTTTGAGAAGGTAAAATAAAATTTAATTGATGAAAAAATATATAAATAATAACTCAGTCAAATAGATTTAGTAAATTAATTCTATTAAATAATTTTTTATAAGTGATGTGGCATTACAAGAGACACTATAAGAAGAATTACATTGTCAACTCATATAAATTTAAAAGAATTTTTTAAATTTATTCTAATTAGCACGACTTGAAAATAAGATAAATCTTCTTTTGAACTTTAACTTTTAGGTAATAATTTTTGCCAACAAAGTTATTAATTTTTTATAATAAATAAATCTACATCTTAAATATTTAACATAATATTATTGGGCTCGTGCACAGCACGGGCTACCTTTACTAGTATATATATATATATATACACACACAGACACACACACATACATACGTACTTGTATTAAATGTAAGACAATAGTTGTATAAAAAAGACTTGAATAACGCCTTTAAATTTATTTAGATAAAATTTATCTGCAACTTACTTACAATCAACAATTTACAAATATTAGAGGAGTAACTAATTTACGCAGCCATCTTCTAGGAAGGGTTCTGTTTCAACTAGTTCTCATATATAAACCTAGCATTTGTATTGTCCAATAATTTTTTTTTCTAACTCTCGTATCAATTCCATGAAAACATCCTCCGAAACTGACAAAAATGCTTGAAACTCTAGTGCCTCCATTCCGTCGTCACTATTACATCCAATTATTGAATCTAATTCAGCTTCTTGTTGGGAAGTTAACTTTGGCAAATCATTATTTCTTCTCTCGGCGTTGACCCAATCTCTAAATAAAACTGACATCTCCAAGTTTTCTTGTGACAATGAATGTCTGTGATATCCAATTTTAAATCTTACCACAGTGAAAGTAGCCTCTGAAGCAACCGATAAAGCTTGAATAGCTAGAACATCATGAAGCTTTTTGCTAAGACTTGGAAATGCACCGCCACGTTTCCTCCACCATTCTAATATTTGTAAGTTGTCATGCTCGTATGTAACCGATTCCAATCCCTGATTAAGATATTCTTCAAGATCATCATGGTTTGAAGAATTAAGACCAAGAAAACCTCTCATATAATTATCAATACAATTTTTGTTGTTAGTAATAGAAATTTGAGGATGTAACACCCCAATTTTTTTTGAAAAGAAAGAAAAATGCAGTGTTAAAATTTTTCTGGTGCCAGTGAAGATGGAGGCCATCTACAGACCATAGGTGGAGTGACGGGCCGTAGATGGGAAACATCGATGGCCCTGCCAACTTTATGAATTTTGAGTTTCTGAACCTTGACCTACGGAACAGAATAGCAGGACGGTTCGTAGTTCGGTTGACGGGCCGTAGATGGGTTCCGTAGATGCCTTCCATACTTAGCCAAATTTTCAGTCCGAAACGAACTTTCTGAATCGATTACGGAAGAGCAGGACGGTCCGTCAGTGGATGTAAGGACTGTAGGTCCTGTCCGTCGATCGACCCCGACAATTTTATTTAGGAACTTTTTGGACTTTTCCCTAAATGTTTATTCCTTATCCTAGATGATTTTGCCCTTTAACCTTGGCTCTATTTATATTTTCTAAGCCCTAATCCCTTCATTCCAACTCTCATCTAACAAAAATATTCCTCTCTCTAGAAGAACAAGAAGGAGAAGAAGAGAGCTAGGGTTCTCATCAAGGTCATCAATCCTCCTTTTATTTCAAGGCATTGGCATTAAGGTATGATAGTATTTACCATTTGGAGTCTTTCCTCCAATGGGCCCTCTTTTCGTTAAGGTTTTCAAGGTTTAGTCTTGCCCAAGAGAGCTAGGGTTTTGACAAATTCTTATGGGTTCTTCATTATGCTTTCCATTGTTGAAGTTATGGTTGATAGTGCACGATCTAGCGTGGTAAAGTTAGCTAGTGCACGATTTAGCGTGGTTTACATGCAACTTGATGAATCCCATGAGCTTATGCTAAGTTTCCCCCAATTTATGATTATGTTTAGGATTGTGGGTTGATTGAGAAAAGATGAATTGCATGAAATCTTTATGAATTGAGTTAAGGATTATGATTATCAAGCTAGGAATTCCATGTAAGACTATGAATGATGAAAAGAGGATATTTTATGAAAAGATGCATGATGAATCAAAATCTATGATTTTCCTCTAATATGTGGGTTCCCTCAATTATGACTAAATTGCCTTGATTTATGGCTTTCTAAGTATTAGCTTGCATTGAATTGCATGTATTGAGGTGAAGCTTATGAGCCCATGATTTATGAGTTAAGAGCACGATGAGCTATGTAAATATGAAGCTTATGAACTCATGTATGTTTATGAAGAAAAAGCATGATAGAATCATGAAGAAAGAGGTTTATAGGACCAAGCATGTTTTATATGAAATTTATGATATGTTAGAGCAAATGTTGAGTTGTGAAATGGTTTCTCATGTAATGCTCAACCTATGAATGTGAAAGGTTTTCTCACACGTAATGATTCATAACTTGTTGAAAGGTTTGCTCAACTAAGCTTGAATCCATGATTAAGGAGCTATTCTATGAAGGGACAAGAGGCGATTACCCATGTACCCTAATGTAGACAAAGCGGCGATTACCCATGTCTACTAATAATGAAATCATGACTAATAGAAGAACAAGAGGCGATTACCCATGTTCTTAAGGAGCTATACTAATGAATGAAGGGACAAGAGGCGATTACCCATGTACCCTAATGTAGACAAAGCAACGATTACCCAAGTCTACTAATAATGAGTTTATGACTAATGTAGACAAGAGGGGATTACCCATGTCAACCTAAGATAAAATGAACTATGATAAATCCGTGGGAAGTATGCTTAGTACCGAGTGGACAAGTGGCGATTACCCATGTCCCATAACCTATGTGCCACAATAGGGTGATGGTCTATGATAGACACTAGCTAAGAAGTTCATGGTCTTACCTTGGCAAGTAGGACACCCCTCTTCGGTGTGGGGCAGACACCGGATTCCATGTTCATAGCTCACATGGTCTTATATGTCGGTTAAGGCTATTTCCCCACAACCAATGAACAAGTGTTATGATGATGGTCTAAAGTAAAGTAAAGGAAAGATGAATAGTTTGTTTTGGCCATGGTTTATGCTTCATGTTTTCTTATGTTCTATCATGTTTTAGCTTGGCCATTACATGTCATTTTAGCATGGTTTATATGCCCTTTGTGCATTGCTATCATACTTGGTACTTGATTGTACTAACACATACTTTTGCCTACATTGATTCTATTGATGTAGGACTTGGCGGTTCTTCTCATCCCACTCGTGGCTAGTCAGTTCCAGAGATAGTGAAGACTTGGTGAAGCCTCCTTTGTCTGAGGACCTAACCTTGTTTCATTTTCTTGCTTTCCGTTATACTTTTGAATATTGTACTGGGCTGCGTCCCAAACCTTCATTTCTATTCTATTATGTTAGATGGCTTGAGACATAAGTTGTAGACTTCCGCTGTTTTGATATAAAATGCTCTTTTGAACTCTTATTTCTCTATTATCTTGTATGTTATGTATGCTAAGGGCTTGTATGAGGCCTCTCGGGGTCTTGTATGCCGTGTTACATCTAGGGGCTACCCTGGGTCGTGACAGAGGAGCATCTCATTGATTATTTTTCATAAATCTATATTTATCATTGTGATGACCCGGTTGGTCATTTTTGGTATTCTATAAAATTTTCCATTTTGCCCCTCCTGATATTGCCTCGAGTTGTTTATTGATTGAGTTTGGGATGTTGATTCCAAACTTTGGGTTAAAAGTTGAAAATTTTGGTAAATTTTAGTTTGAAAGGCTTAAGTTGCTTAAAAGTGGTTTTCGGAGTCTTTTGGAGTTTCGAGTGTCGGAATGGAATTCCGTTGATTCCATTAGTTTCGAAATGTGGAATATGATCCGTGAAAGTTAGTTTTTGATTCCAAATCTTTTTGAGGATTTGAGATCCTAAGTTATGAAATTGTGGAATTTTAGCTTACGAGTTGATTTTGGTTAACATTCAGAGTTCAGATGATCGGATAGAAATTCTGAGAGTTCTGTTCGATTCAGAGGATGATTTTAGGCCTAAGTGTGGTCTTGGTTAATTTTTGAGAGGTCCCGAGCCTGTTTTAGCCTTTTAGGCGTTGAGTTAGTTTCTTTTGATTTTCACGGGTGCCCTTCCTCAAAATAACACCAACAACATTGATGCTTCACACTCAAAGCAACCTTAAATCATTTATCTCAATTTCATATAGAACATACATATCTTCATAATTTTCATCTTTCATAGTTCAAAACCTCATCATAAGATCAAAGTATAGAAATCATAGATCATGCATGGGTTCATGGTAATTCCACTTAAAATCATGCAATTAATTCAATTCAAGCGTAAAAAGACTTAAATCAATCAATTAGATCATAATTTGACAGAGCCCATAAGATAGAAGAAAACCCTAATTTCAGTTGGAGAATTCTAACTTGTAATATTGGGGAGTTTAGGAACCCTATAGAGGAAAGGACTCCATAGGTGAAAGCCATCATACCTTGGATTTCAAAGCCCACAATCAATGGAGAATTGGAGATTTGACTTGAATCCCTAGCCTTCTTCTTCAAGCTTTAGAGAGAGAAATATTTGGGGAAATCTTTTGGACGGATTTGGTGGAATTTGAAGAGTGATTAGAAATGGTAGATTTTAGGCTTAGAAGACTTATATAGGGTCTAGGATTTAGACGAAACCGACTTAGATTAGGTATAAGACAATAATGGAAAAGATAAAAAATCCCTTAAAAATAACTGACGGATTCAGACCTACAGTCCGTAGGTCCAAATACGGATCGTCCTGGTCAACCGTAGAAAGGTTCAAAAACTAATAATTTTGGACTTCCAATGATGGTTTCCATGTACGGTTCATTGGTCCACTTACGAACAGTACATACCAACCGTAGATCCCAACTTTGACCCTAAAAAATTCACTAAGTTTGGGAGTGACCTACGAAACCTATCTACGGTCCATAGAAGCAATGACAAACCATCTTGTTGAGTCGTAGAAAGGATCCTGAAACTTGACATTTTCAAAATATTTATCTTGCCATCTACGGTACCCACCTACGGCCTGGAAGTCAATCTACGATCCATAGATGGCTTCCGTCAGTACTGGCCAGTTCTGAAAAACCTGTAATTTTCCTTCTTTTCAAATCTGAGGCGTTACAATATCTCCCCCTTGGAAACATTCATCCTCGAATGGAACTCAAGACATCATAAGGAGGGTAGAAACTAGATCTATCAGCCCAACATGAATGCACATATCCGAGGAGGACACATCAACTCCAAGCTAAAGCATGTTCAAAGCACCATTTCATAAGGTCTATATGCAACTCATACTCAGTGCACATAACATGAAGAAATCAATCAAGTTAACTCATTTTCTAAAATATTAAGCTTTTCATGAACATGCATAAATGAGGAATCATGGGAATATCTAAGACACATGAGACCAACTGAGTGAACCATGAGGAACTAAATACCTCAAGTTAGAGTAGGGACGGAGGGAAAGAGATGAGGATAATGGGACATCATATCGGCCTCGGCCTCCCAAGTAACACCCTCAATTAACTGATTCCTCCAAAGAACCTTTACGGAAGCAACTTCTTTATTTCTCAACTTCCAAACTTGTCGGTCCAAAATCTCAACCGGAACCTCTTCATAAGAAAGACTCTCCAATGGTACTATAGATGTCAGATCACCCACATATTTCTTCAATAAGAAGATATGAAAATCTGGATGAATCGAAGCCATTAGGCAAATCAAGTTCATAAGCAACCTTGCTAATTCGCCTCGAAATCTGATATGGGCCCACATAACGGGGACTAAACTTCCCTTTCTTCCCAAACCCCATTACACCCTTCATGGGTGATATTTTCAAGTAAACCTAATCATTAACATGAAATTCTAGATCTCTTCTTCTATCATTGCCGTAGGGATTTTGTCGACTTTAAGCCATTTTCAACCTTTTTCTAATAAGCTAAACTTTCTCCATAGCCTCATGTACCAATTCGGGACCTATCAAAGCAACTTCACCAACTTCAAACCAACCTATAGGAGACCTACACCTCCTACCATAAAGAGCTTCAAATGGAGCCATATCAATACTCGAATGATAGCTATTATTATAAGCAAACTCAATCAAAGGCAAATGATCATCCCAATTATCCTTGAAATAAATCACACAAGCTCTCAACATATCCTCTAAAGTTTGGATAGTACGCTCCGCTTGCCCATCGGTTTGAGAATGAAAGGCCGTGCTAAGCTTAACATGAGAACCAAGGCCTCTTTGGAAAGATTTCCAAAATTTAGAAGTTAATTGGGTACCGCGATCGGATATAATGTATAGGGGCACTCCATGCAACCTAACCATATCATTTAGGTATAACTTGGCATAGTTTTCTGCTGAATAAGAAACCTTGACGGGAATGAAACGGGCCAATTTTCATACGATCCACAATAACCCAAATCGAGTCATGTTGTCGTCGAGTGCGGGGTAAACCAACAATAAAGTCCTTATTCAGATCTTCTCACTTCCAAGTAGGAATACTAATGTCTTGGGACAAACCTCCCGATCTTTGATGCTCAACTTTCACTTGTTGACAATTAGGACACTTAGCCACAAATTCCGCAATGTCCTTCTTCATCCCATTCCACCAATAGACCTCCCGCAAGTCACGGTACATCTTGGTGGCTCCCGAGTGAATGGAATATCGGGAACTATAGGCTTTCGATAAAATTTGCTCTCAATTTATCAACATTCAAAACACACAAACGACCTTGATATCGGAGTACACCATCTCCCCCTTAGGAGAAAGCCTCAACGGACTTTTTGAGCACCGCTTCCTTCAACTCTATCAAGATTAGATCAAGACCTTGCTTTGCTTTCACATCCTACACAAAGGATGATTCTGAACCATTATGAACAACAACACCACCTTTATTAGAAACAATCAACCGAACACCCAATCGGGCCAATCTATAAACATCTCGAACCAACTCCTTCTTATTATCCTCAACGCGAGCAACACTACCCATAGATAACCGACTAAGGGCATCCGCCACCATATTTGCCTTGCCGGGTTGATAGAGGACACTCATGTCGTAGTCCTTTAGCAACTCAAGCTACCTTCTTTGGTGAAAACTCAAATCCTTTTTCTTGAACACATATTGCAAACTCTTGTGATCGGTGAAGACATCAACATGAACACCATACAAGTAATGCCTCCAAATCTTTAGAGCAAACACAACCACCGCTAGTTCTAAGTCATGGGTAGGATAATTCTTTTCATGAATCTTAAGTTGTCTTGAAGCATAAACAATGACTTTCCCATTCTTCATAAGGACACATCCCAACCCAATTCTTGAGGCATCACAATAAACCACAAATCTATCGGATCCTTCCGGTAAAGTCAATATCAGAGCGGAGGTAAGTCTATCTTTCAATTCTTGGAAACTCTTTTCACATGTTTCGGACCATACGAACTTAATCTTCTTTTGGGTCAAGGCCGTCAGTGGAGAGGCAATTGAAGAAAACCCTTCAACAAACCTTCTATAGAAGCTAGTCAAACCCAAGAAACTTCGAATATCCGAAGGTGATAGAGGTCTAGGCCAACTCTTAACCACATCTGTCTTCTTAGGATCTATCTCAATACCCTTACCGGAAATAATGTGACCAAGGAAAGCCACAGATCTCAACCTAAACTCACATTTACTAAACTTTGTAAAGAGTTGTTGGTCCTTGAGGACTTGCAACACAATCCTCAAATGATCGGTATGCTCATCTTCACTCCTTGAGTAAATCAGAATATCGTCAATGAACACAATCACAAACATATCTAGGTATTGTCTAATTACCCTATTCATCAAATCCATAAATGCATCAGGAGCATTTGTCAAACCAAACGACATTACTAAGAATTCATAATGTCCACATCTAGTCTGTAAAGGCATCTTCAGAATGTCATCTTTCTTCACCCTCAATTGGTGATAGCCCGACCGAAGGTCAATCTTGGAAAAGTAACTCGCTCCTTAAAGTTGATCAAACAAATCATCTATCCTTGGAAAATGATACTTATTCTTGATGGTAACCTTATTCAATTGATGATAGTCGATACACATATGAAGTGAACCATCCTTTTTTCAAACAAACAAAACTGGAGCACCCCATGGAGAGATACTTGATTGGATGAAACCCTTATCTAACAAATCTTTCAATTGCTCCTTTAATTCCTTAAGTTCTGCCGGAGCCATTCGGTAAGGAGGAATAGAGATAGGTTGCATATTTGGGAGAAGGTCAATACCGAAGTCTATTTCCCATTCGGGAGGAACACCAGGTAAATCATCGGGAAACACTTCCGGCAACTCATTAACAACGGGGACCAACTCAAAGGTAGGGGTTTCGGAATCCATATCGCTAACCCGAACAAGATGGTATATAATACCCTTAGAAATCATCTTTATAGCTTTAAGAAAAGAAACAAACCGACTCTTAAGCATAGAATTTCCCTCTTTCTACTCTAAAACGGGTTTGCTTGGAAATTGAAACTTGACCATTCGGGTTCTACAATCAATAGAAGCATAACATGAATGCAACCAACCCATCCCAAGAATAACATCACAATCTAGCATATCACGCTCTACAAGATCAACATGAGTGAATCTATGGGATAAGGAGACGAGACAATCTCTACAGACTCTCTTAGCCACATTAGATTCACCAATAGGAGTAGAGACAGAAAAAGGATCTATCAACTCATCTGGAAGAACATCAAACCTCATAGCCAGATATGGCGTCACAAAAGACAAGGTAGCATCGGGATCAAGCAAAGCATAAACATTAAGATTAAAGACTTTCAACATACCGGTAATCACATCGGGAAAACCCTCTTGCTTGTGACGAGTTTGAAGTGAATAAAATTGGTTTTACTTTTGAATCCCACTAGAACCCGACAGAGGATAAGGTTGATCCCGTCGACGGTTGTCTCTTTCATTTTTAGCAATGGAGGGACAATCCCTAATCTTATGATCCGTCTTGCCACAACCAAAACATGCATTGGAACCGGCTAGACATTTACCCTCATGCTTTCTTCCACATTTAGCATAAGTAGACAATGAAGACCCACTACCATTTCCTCCTTGAAGCTTAGGGTTAGACACCCTTTCCTTGTTGAACTTAGGAGTTGGAGCATTGGAGGAACCTTGATCGGGAAGCCTTTGCCGAAACTTAGAATGACCATATCCATCGGACCTCAAGCGTGAAAAGTCACCATTACTGATCTTAGTCCTATTTGCCTCCCTAGACTTTTCCTTAAGTTTCTCCTCTTCTATTTGTTGAGTATAAATCATTTGATGAGAACTGTCCATATCATGGATAAGCATGGTGGTACGACATTCTTTGACCACCATTTCGGACACACCCGAAACAAACTTACTCATCCTTGCTGTAGGATCGACAATCATAGTAGGAGCATACCTAGACAATCATGTGAATTTCAAAGCTTACTCCTTTACACTCATATTTCTTTGACGAAGGTTAATGAACTCTAGCACCCTTGCCTCCCTCTTCTCAAGGGGGAAAGAACCTATCAAGGAAAGCAATCTTAAAATTCTCCCAATCAAGAGGATCCACATCAACAACCATCTCTTCTTTCCATTGGTTGAACCAAACTTAAGCAACACCCTTAAGTTGATAAGCGGCCAATTCCACCTTTTTCACCGGCGTCACACCCATGTTCATTAGAACCTTGTACACCTCATCAATAAACTCTTGAGGATCTTCCTCAACCTTGGAACCATGAAACACCGAAGGATTCATCCAAGTGAAGTCCCTCACTCTAGATGCCGCCGTACCCACATTTAGGTTTATGGGGAGCACAACCTCCCTATTGGCTTGAGCCGTCTTGGCTTGGGCTAACACTTGAAAAGCAGTCCTAAACTCTACATTAGTTACTTGCTCGGCCAAAGGGTCGATCGGAACTTGAGAAGCTTCTTGTTTCACATTCTCTCTCGCATTCCTCCTAGAATGTGCCCTTCAAGTGGCCATATCCTGAAAAGCATCGGATAGGTATTAGGAGAGAGAGACATATAGAGTTAAACTCTATCGCACGACTTTAGAGTGATGAAAGAAGTGAAGTTTTCTAAGCATCTTATAGCCTCTCATTCATAAGTGTGGTGCGCTTCACACTCATGAACAAGACTCTACTCGACGTGGCTTATGAGACATCCTAGGACTTTTTTAAAACTTTGTGCTCTAAATACCAAGTTTTTCGCGGCCTAAAGTACCCCCTAGACGTGACGTGACATGTAAGACCCCGAAAGGTCCCATACAAGCCACTTAGCATACGTCAGACAAGATAATAGTAGTTAAGAGTTCAAAAGTCAATTTCATATTAAAAGAGTTTGACAAAATAGCAAAAGTTTAATATAGTCTTAATGCCATCTAATACATCAATGAAATTATATTTGGAACGTAACCCATATAAGTTCAAAAGTAATATGAAATGAAACCATAAACGTGGCATTGTCCTCGAAGTATGAGGACTCACCAAGTCTTCTTAATCACAAGTACAACGATCTAGCCATGAATGGAGGGAGAGGAGTCGTCACGCCCTACATTAGTGAAACAATGTAGGCAAGAGTATGCATTAGTACATATAATGTACCAAGTACTATAACTATGCATAGGAATTATAAAATCATGCTAAAAGGAGATATACTTAAGATACAATGAGCAAGCTAAATCGTAAAGTAACATGATGAAAACCATGAGTTAAAAACCATGGTCAATACAAGTGAATCATCTTAAACCAAACATTCTTGAAATACCTTTTTAGAAGTAATCTTAGTTCATTATGTGGGAAATTAGCCTTAACTGATATAGACCATGTGAACTATAACATGGAATCCGGTGTCTACCCCACACTGAAAAGAGGTGTCCTTACTTGACAAGGTAAGTACCATAACTTCTATCTTAAGGGATCCCCTAGCTAATGTCAATCAACCTATGGTGGCACATAGTTTATGGGGCATGGGTAATCGCCGCTTGTCCACTCGGTGCCAAGCATAAATCCTACGGAAGTCATAATTCATAACTTATCTTATCATTAGTAGACATGGGTAATCGCCTCTTGTCTTATCAATCATGGAAGGCACATCAAATAGCCAATCCAAGCTAAAGTTCATTAGAATAACCCCTTAATTCTTGATTCAAAGTTTAGTTGAGAAAACCTTCAACCCTTATGAATTCTTCATGTGAGAAAATCCTTTCACATTCATGTTTTGAGTAATATATGAGAAATCCTTCCTCAACATAACAACAACAACATTGATTCTTCACACTCAAAGCAATCTTAAATAATTTATCTTAATTTCATAAAGAACATACATATCTTCATAATTTTCATCTTTCATAGTTTAAAACCTTATCTTAAGATCAAAGTATAGAAATCATAGATCATGCATGGGTTCATGGCAATTCAACTTAAAATCATGCAATTAACATAATTCATGTATAAAAAGACTTAAATCAATCAATTAGATCATAATTTGAGAGAGCCCATAAGATAGAAGAAAACCTTAATTTCAATTGGAGAATTCTAACTTGTAAAATTGCGGAATTTAGGAGCCCTATGGAGGAAATGACTTCATAGGTGAAAGCCATCATACATTGGAGTTCAAAGCCCACAATCAAGGGAGAATTAGAGACTTGACTTGAATCCCTAGCCTTCTTCTTTACGCTTTAGAGAGAGAAATATTTGGGAAATTCTTTTGGAGGGATTTGGTGGAATTTGAACGGTGATTAGAAAGGGTAGATTTTAGGCTTAGAAGACTTATATCGGGTTTAGGATTTAGAATAAACCGACTTAGATTAGGTATAAGTCAATTAGGAAAAAGACCAAAAAGCCCTTAAAAATAACTGCTGGATTAAGACCTACGATTTGGACCTAAGGTCCGTAGGTCCAACTACGGACCGTCCTGGTCAACCGTAGAAAGATTCAGAAACTAATAATTTTGACTTCCAATGACGATTGCCATGTACGGTTCGGTTGTCCACTTACGGACCATACATGCCAACCGTAGATCCAACTTTGACCCTAAAAAATTCACTAAGTCTGGGAGTGACCTACGAGACCTATCTACGATTCGTAGAAGCAATAACATACTGTCTTGTTAAGTCGTTGAAAGGATCCTGAAACTTGACATTTTCAAAATATTTATCTTGCCATCTACAGTTCCCACCTACGGCCCGTAAGTCAACCTACGATCCGTAGATGACTTCTGTCAGTACTGGCACCAGATCTGAAAAACATACAATTTCCCTTCTTTTCAAATTCGAGGTCTTAGAGCGACCTTCGCTTTTACGGTCGGGGCACGCATTTGTGATGCCCGCATTTTAAGTGGGGTTCACTTAAGCGAACTCCTGGTCGCTTTTGTGACATCGGAGAGGGTTTTGGCCTGCAATTTCAGGGTTTGAGCCCCATTTCACCATTTTTGAGCTTGTAGAACCCTTGGTGGTGAATTATGAAGGGATTTTATGTGCTAGATCATTTGGATAAGCCTTCTTGATCCTAAACCTTCATTTTCCATTGATTAATTATGAGTTTTAACATCAAAATGTGAGATTTTGATTAGTGAATAATGAGTTTTTTCATGAACTCAAGTTCTTAACTAAAATGGTAATTTTAAAGTGATTTTAATCCCTTTTTCAAAATGATATTCTCTAATGAGTTCCTAAAGCTTCGAGTAATGTTTTCAAGTATTAATTTTCAGATTCAAACCTTCTTTTTTTTATATTGGGGTTTGTGTTGATTGGCCCACTATTCAAGCTAATTGGTGTGGGTATTGTGATTTTCGATAGATGATTGTGAATACTTGATTATTATAGATTGTGTGGCTTTGGAAGTGATTCAGAAGGGGAAGACTCAGCTCTTAGAGTGATTTATTGATTGATTTGAGGCAAGTGATTTCTTAAACTTTGTAACTTGGTTGAATTGCTTACTTCTCTTCATTTCCTATGTGTTGGGGAGTAATCAGAAATGAGGTTAAGGGTTATTTGTTCCACTTCCTTAATGTTAGCCAACAAAAAGGGGAAAAATGAAAAGGCTTCTAGATGATAAAGATAATTGTGAATTGACTTGTTGTGGCCCCTATTTAATTGATTGGTGAATTGCGTGAATGCATACAAGTAAACTTGTATGATATGAATTGTTGTCTCTTCCGTGTGGTGTGATATTGCTTGTGTGCATTGATTGTGAATACAATGATGAGACATGTGATGATTTATGATGCCGGGGTCTTTGCCGGCAAGTGCTATAATGCCGAGGTCTTTGTCGAAAAGTGCTATGATGCAGAGGTCTTTGCCGGCAAGTACTATGGTGCCGAGGTCTTTGTCAACAAGTGCTATTTTGTGATAAAGGCCGAAGGGAAATGGTTCCAGCTAGTGATATAAATGCCAAAGGAAAATGGTTCCGGCAAGTGAATTAATGTGAAAGCCGAAGGGAAATGGTTTCAGCTAGTGATATAAATGACGAATGGGAATGGTTCTTGCTAGTGACATTATGCTGAAGGGAAATGGTCTGGCCAATGTTGACTTTGTGATCAATCTACTTGATGCATATATTTGACTTTTTTGATGCACATGATTGAGCTATTTGATGTGTTTTTGAGTTGTTCGTTTGATATGTGAGTTGAACTTTTTGCTATTTGGGCTTGAAATGACTAGTACATGAGAGTAAATGATTTGATGCCTACCGATTGATGAAATGTGACTGTTGGTCTATGGCCTTTGAGCCTTGAGACTTGTTTATTGTAGAACTATTAGGTTAGATTGATTTCTGTGCAGGTTGTAGTTTGTAGAGATTCGGTTGGGATGGAAAGGAGTATTCGATTTGGCTAGGTTTTCTAGTTTATTAGGTTGCTTGCTGGGTACTGTGTTTGTGGTACTCACTCCATGCTTCTACACTAGTGTAGGTTTCGAGCCCGGACCCGTGTGATCTCCTTCTCTTTCTTCTTATTTCGAGGCTTGTCAAGGACTTTAAGAGGTAGCTGCTTGTCATTTCGGTGGACCCTCTTTTTTGTTTTACTATGTTTTGTTCTCTTTGAGAAGCAAAGACATTCGAGACTTGCATTTATCTTTCAAATTCTGTATTTACTTTAAAGGCTTGTACACGTGACAATCAAATTTTGGGGTGTTGTTTAGTGTGAATATTTTTTTTGCCCTTGTCTTGTTCTCGCTTTATTTATTTTCGCTTTTCTTTCGTTTTCGTTGGGTTGAGGCTGACTTATCTAGGTGAGAATAGACAAGTGCCATCACGTCCATTTTTTGGGTCGTGACAAATGGTATCAAAGCCCCAGGTTCATAGGTCTCACGTGTGTAAAAACCAAGTCTAAGTAGAGTCTTGAGGATCAATACAGAGATATTTGTACATATCTTCGAGAGACTATGAAGACTGTTAGGAAATTTCCTTTTGTTCATTCTTTCTTATCTTGCGTGGTTGCCTTCATTAATGCTGAGTTGCTGCGTGTTGCTTTTGCAGATGCCGAGGACTAGAGCTTCTATTTCCAGTGGTAGAGGGGAGGCAGTCCCCGAGGCAGTTGCTGAGACCCCAGTTAGGGTTAGAGGTAGGGCCTGAGCTAGAGGTCGTGCTCATGGAGTAGCACCAGCTAGAGGTCATGCCCATGGAGCGGCACCAGCCAGAGGCAGAGGTGGAGAGGCTTCTCCTGAGCCACATGTTGGGGTTGCTAAGGACCAGGTTCCTTTCGGGTTTGGAGCTTCCTTGTTTCAGAAAACTTTGTTGAGAATGCTTGGTGTGATGGAGAACTTCTCTCAGGGTGGTGCGACTGGCACACCACATGGTTCTCAGACTAGGTTAGGAGCACAGATTCCAGGTTAGCAGCAGACTCCGAGTATTCAGGATCAGGTAGGTCAGCCACCAGTGGCACTACAAAAAAATGCTCAATTTATGGAGGTTAGTTTGTGAGAGTTTTAAGAAACTCCACTATTAATTCATTTTGTGACGTTTTATTCTAACTCCCACAAAAAAAATCTTTTTTATTGTGGTTTTATTATAAGGTTAGAAAAAAGCCACAAGTTAGTATAATTTGTAGCGATTACCAACCCTAAAAATTTATTAAATTCGTTACTATATATATATATATATATATAATAAAACTTAGATGCCAAATCAATAATCATATTTATTTTATTTGCATTCAAATTTTATTTAAGCTCTTGTAATGGTAGTTGATTTTTTAAGATAAAACATTTTAATTAATAGTTACTAGTTAATAAAAAATAAGGGAAAATAAAAAGGAAAGCTTGTTCCCACTTACTACAATTAAATAAAACTTTAAACTCAATTAAATAACCACCCCCACCACCTCCACCATCCCCCTTCCCACATACTACACCCATTCAATATCTCTTTTCCCTTTAACCCATTCATTAATTACATCACCCTCACTCTCCCTTCTCCTTTTTTTACCCCATTATTTGATTCAGTTCTTCTGTGAGTGTTATTTTTGCTAATTAGTTTTTTCTTTTATAGGTTTTGCAAAGTGGAATAGATGGTATAATTTTTAAAATATAAAGGTAATTCTCTGTTCTACGGGTTTTATGATTCACATTAGAATTTAAAATTTATGCTATTATTTTTATTATTATTTAATCCATAAATATTTTGTATTTTACAAGTTGTTAAACTTAATGTATTAATGCCTTAAATATTTCAGGATCTGTTTGTATTCTCATCACATCATTAAGTCCTCAATATTCTTTCATTGATTTTTCGCAAGCCTTATTTTTTAAATCAAGATGTATAAAGATATATGTATATAAATATATGTTTATATAATTATGTATGAGGTTTTCATGGTTTTCATTGTTTCAGCTTGATGCGGAGATTGAGCTTGCTTCACCCTTGAATAAAAGATTGGATATCAACAACTCAAATCACCAAACAAATGCTATGGAATTTTTTTAATGTTTATTTGATGTGAATTTTAAAGGATTTAAAGTTGTATTGTTCAAGTTATTATACACAAGTTTGTATTACATTAATTTGACATTAATTTAAACTTGTAAAGAGTATTAATATGAGTTTGTTTAATGAAATTTGATTTGTTTCAAATGTGTTATTTAGTAAAATTATTTATTCAGGTTATTTTGAAGGCTTGATGTAATCCATATTTATTATTAAAATGATAATAATTTTGTAAAACTCCACAAATCAAATTATGTAAAATTTGATTTCATATCATGATATTTTAAATCCACACAAATTTAATATTTAAAAGATTGAGATCATATTGTGAAGGTTCCAAGCCATCACAAATTGAAACAAAAAACCTCCACAAATTTAACAGTCATTTTGTGGAGGACGTGGTGGAGGTTTATTAAAATCACCACAAATATGCTCGTGGCAAGGGTAACTATAGCATTTTTAAAAATCGCCACAATTCAATTTGTGGAGTCCATAAACCGCCATAAATTGACAAAATAACTCCCATAAATTGATTGTTTTCTTGTAGTGTGGTTCCGGCACCGGTTGTGGCTGTTCAAATTGCTCCTGATGTTATTCTAACGACAGCTGAGCAATAATGCTATGAGAGGTTTCAGAAGATGAAACCACCCTAGTTTCAGGGTGGTAAGAGCGAGGATGCTCATGAGTTCTTGACATTGTGCCATGAGATGCTGGAGGTAGTGGGTATGGTGGATGCTCAAGGTGTTCATTTTGTTTTTCTTCAGGTGCGTGGACGCGCCAGGGAGTGGTGGAGGGCTTTTGGGAGGTCTAGACAAGTTGGGTCTCCTCTGATAGAGTGGGATGTGGTATCTAGTGCTTTCCAGGATCGCTTCATTCCTTGGAGCATGAGGGAGGAGAGTCGACTGAGGTTTAAGGACTTGAGACAAGGTAGTTTGTCTGTGACTGAGTATGAGGCCCATTTTTGTGAGCTTTCTAGGCATGCTATGACTATCGTTCCTGATGAGGCAGATAGAGTTCGCAGGTTTATGAGAGGGTTGTCTTTCTCTACCTGGTCGTATGTATTTCGAGCAACCAGAGAGGGGGCTTCCTTCCAGTCCATTGTGAGCACTGCCAAGGAGGTGGAGTTGATGCTTTTAGAGGAGTTTGGAGAGCCCATCCTTCTGGTCAGTTTTTTGGTACCTTATCTGGAGGCAAGGGTTCATACCGAGGCAATGGTTCTTTTCAGCATCGTGGAGTTGTTCATGCATCTATGCCAACAGCTGAGAGTGAGAAATCAGCTCGAGGATCTTATAGTTCTGGCCATGGTGGCTAGGGTAGCTCATCTAATTTGCAGCAGCAGTTATCCGTGCTGAGGTATTGCTTTGGTTGTGGGGATCCAGGTCATATGATTCTGTAGTGTCCTCTACAGACTCATTCGGGACCCCAACTTAATTAATTCGCTGCTCTAGCTAGAGATTCAGCACCTCCGACCAGGGGTCGAGGAAAAGGTCAGACCGGCAGAGGTGGTAGGACTTCTGATAGAGGTACTACAGCTCCGCAGGGTGGAGGTAAAGGTTCTACTCAAGCTGTAGGTGGCCGAGATGGCCAGTGTTATTCTTTTCCAGGGAGACCTGAGGCTGAGACTTCTGATGCTATGATCAAAGGTATTGTCCTAGTTTGCCATCGACCTGCGTCTATATTGTTTGATCGAGGGTCTACTTTCTCATATGTGTCTACCTATTTTGCTATTGGGTTTGATATGATGTCTGATTGCATGTTTGTGCCTATTCATATTTCTACACCAGTGGGTGAATCCTTAGTGTTGGATCGAGTGTATCGATCATGTCTTGTTTCTTTGGCTGGGTATGATACTTGGGTAGACTTGATCATTTTGGGGATGGTAGACTTTGATATTATTTTTGGTATGGCTTGGCTCTCCCCACATCCTGCGATTCTTGATTGTTTTACTAAGACTGTGACCTTAGCAATGCTAGGTGTCCTGAGAGTTGAGTGGACAGGTGCTAGTGGTTCTTACCCTAGAAAATATATATCCCTATTCGAGCTCAGAGATTGGTTGATCGAGGGTGTTTTTCCTATTTGGCTTTCATTTGGGAAACTAGTGTTGAGCCACCTTCCATGGATTCTGTGCCCGTGGTTAGAGATTTTTCAGATGTGTTCCCTACTGATCTTCCAGGTGTTCCTCCGAATAGGGATATTGATTTTGCCATTGGCTTGGATCTTGGCACCAAGCCCATCTCTATTCCTCCTTATCAGGTGTCTCTAACTGAGTTGAATGAATTGAAGGATCCGTTGCAGGATTTGTTGAGTAAGGGGTTCATTCACCCTAGTGTTTCTCCGTGGGGGTGCTCCTGTGTTGTTTGTGAGGAATAATGATGGATCCATGAGAATGTGTATCAATTATCAATAGTTGAACAAGGTGACAGTGAAGAACAAGTATCCTCTTTCTCGTATTAATGACTTGTTTGGTCAGCTTCAGGGTGCATCTCTGTTTTCTAAGATTGACTTGAGATCCAAGTATCATCATCTGAAAATTAGGGCTTCAGATATCCCTAAAACAACTTTCATGACTCGTTATGGGCATTATGAGTTTCGTGTGATGTCTTTTGGTTTGACTAACACCCCTGCAACATTCATGGAGTTGATGAACGGGGTGTTCTGACCTTATTTGGACTCTTTTGTTATTGTCTTCATTGATGACATCTTGATGTACTCCAAGACTGAAGAGGATCACGATCGGCATTTGAGGATTATGCTACAAAGATTGAGGGAAAAGAAGCTTTATGCCAAGTTCTCGAAGTGTGACTTTTGGCTTGACTCAGTTACATTTCTAGGACACGTAGTGTCCAAGGAAGGTATTATGGTGGATCTAGCCAATATTAAGGCAGTTAGAGGTTGGACCAGGCCTACCTCACTCACTGAGATTCAGAGTTTTGTGGGACTTTCAGGCTATTATAGATGATTTGTTCAAAGCTTCTCCACCATTGAATCTTCTTTGACCATATTGACTAAACAGAGTGTGAGGAGAGCTTTCAAAAGCTCAAGACCTTGTTGACTTCAGCTCCTGTTTGACTTTACCCAAGAAGGGTGTAGACTTCACTGTTTATTATGATGCTTCTGGAGTTGGGTTAGGGGATGTTCTGATGCAGAAGGGTAAAGTGATTGCCTATGCTTCTAGATAGTTGAAGATCCATGAGAAGAACTAACCTACCCATGATCTTAAGTTGGTAGATGTGGTGCTTGTGCTTAAGCTATGGCAGCATTATCTTTATGGGGTGCATTGTGAGGTCTTCACTGACCATCAGAGTTTTCAGTACATCTTCAGTCTGAGGGATCTGAACTTGAGGCAGTATAGATGGCTTGAGCTACTGAAGGACTAGGACATCACTGTCTTGTATCATCCGGGGAAGGCTAATGTGGTGGCCGATTCTTTGAGTATGAAGACTTATAGCATGGGAAGTCTTGTAGCTATCAATGTGGAGGAGAGAGCATTGGCTAGAGATGTCCAGAGGTTAGCCAACAGTCTCGTGCGGTTGCAGATTTATGAGGAGACGGGTGGTTTGATTGCTTTCATTGAGGCTTTTTCTTCCTTAGTTGAGTAGATGTGTGAATACCAGTTTGATGATGAGAAATTGTGTCTTATTCGAGACAAAGTATTGAGAGGGGAAGCCAAGGAGGTTTTCCTTGATTCTAATGGTGTCTTGAGGATTGGAGGTAGGATTTGTGTGCCCAAGGTGGGTGAGTTGATTAGATTTATTCTTGAAGAGGTCCATTATTCTCGATAATCTATTCATCCGGGAGCGGCGAAGATATATCATAACCTGAGCAAACATTATTAGTGGGGTGGCATGAAGAGCGATATTGCAGACTTTGTTTCTAGATATTTGACTTTCCAACAAGTCAAGTGTGAGCATCAGCGGGCTGGAGATATGGCTCAGAGGATACCCATTCCTACTTGGAAGTGGGAATGGATCACTATAGATTTTGTTGTGGGTTTGCCTACCACCGTGGGTGGGTATGACTCCATTTGGGTTATGGTTGATAGATTGACCAAGTCTGCCCACTTTATCCCAGTTCGGGTTAGGTATATGGCGAAGAAGTTAGCCAAGCTTTTTATCAGTCAGATTGTGCGACTGCATGGAGTTCCAATTTCCATTGTCTCTGATCGAGGTTCCGTATTCACTTACCATTTCTGGGGTCTTTGCAGCATGGTTTTGGTACTCAGTTAGATATGAGTACAACTTTTCATCATCAGACAGATGGCCAGTCTGAGCGGATGATTCAGATGTTGGAGGACATGCTCCGTGCTTGTGTGATTGATTTTGGTGCTAGATGGGACCGGCATTTGCCCTTAGCTAAGTTTGCCTACAATAATAGTTATCATTCAAGTATTCAGATGAGGCGTTGTATGGCAGGCGGTGTAGATATTTGATTGGTTGGTTTGATTCCATTGATATGGATTCATTAGATACAAACTTTCTTAGAGATGCTATGGATCTGGTCCGTATGATTCAGGGTAGACTGTTGACAGCCCAGAGTTGACAGAAGAGCTATGCAGATCGGAGAGTTTGAGCCCTTGTGTTTATGGAGGGTGATCATATTTGGCTTCGAGTGTCGCCCATGAAGGGTGTGATGAGGTTCGGTAAGAAGGGAAAGCTTAGCCCTAGATTCATTGAACCTTTTTGAGATTTTGAGCCTAGTGAGAGAGGTGTCCTTTAAGCTGGCCTTGCCACCTAGCTTGTCAGTTGTTCATCTACTATTTCATGTTTCCATGCTTCAGAAGTACGTGCCGGATGAGTCCCATGTACTTTCTCTTGATTAAGTTGAGTTGGGTCTAGACTTATCTTTTGAGGATGAGCCTATAACTATTTTGGATGGACAGGTCCAGAAGCTTAGGACCAAGGAGATCGTTTCAGTGAAGGTGCAGTGGAAGCATTGTTCAGTTGGAGAGGCGACTTGGGAGACAGAGTCATATATGCGTGCCATATATCCTTATCTTTTTGAGGCTTTAGGTACTTTCCTTGCTTTATGTTTGGGGACGAACATGATTTTTAGTGGTGGATAATGTAACGACCCGATTGGTCATTTTTGGTATTTTGTGAAACTTACCATTTTGCCCCTCCCGATATTAGCCCCGAGTTGTTTCTTGATTAAGATTTGGATGTTGGTTCTAAACTTTGAGTTAAAAGTTAAGAATTTTGGTAAATTCGAGTTTGAAAGGCTTAAGTTGCTTAAAAGTAGTCTTTAGAGTCTTGTGGAGTTTCGAGTATCGGAATGGAACTCCGTCGATTCCATTAGTTCAAGAATGTGGAATCTGATTCGTGAGAGTTGTCAGTTTCTGATTTCGAGTCTTTTTGAGGATTTGAGGTCCTAAGTTGTAAAATTATGAAATTTTAGCCTTTGGGTTGACTTTGGTCAACATATAGAGTTCGGAAGCTCGAATCAGAATTTTGAGAGTTCCGTTGGATTCAGGGGATGATTTTAGGCCTAGGTGTGGTCTTGATTGATTTTTGAGAGGTCCTGAGCCTGAAATTAACCTTTTTAGTCATCGAGTTAGTTTCTTGTAATTTTTACGGATGTCGGGTCAATGAGACCTCGGATTTGTATTTTGACGGTTCCATTGAGTCTGGAACGTCGAGTATAATTGATTTGCATATCTGGTTTGTGTATACGGGGTTTCAAACAAATCTCGAGGATCAATTTGATGTTTGAGAGTTGGTTGAGTTTTTGCTGGTGCTGCAGGCCTCGCTTTTGCGAAGGTCCTTTCGCTTAAGCGAGCTTCACTTTTGCTAAGGGGGCTTGCTTTTGTGATGCCTGCATTTTTAGCTGGGTAAGCAAACCCCTGGTCGCTTTTGCGACATCAGATAGGAATCTGGCCTGCAATTTCGGGGTTTAAGCCCCATTTCACCATTTTTGAGCTCAAGGAACCCTTGCTGACAAATTTTGAAGGGATTTTCTGTGCTAGATCATTTGGGTAAGCCTTTTTGATCCTAAACCTTCATTTTCCATTGATTAATTATGAGTTTTAACATCAAAATGTGATATTTAGATTGGTGAATAATGAGATTCTCATGAACTCAAGTTCTTAACTAAAATGATAATTTTGTAGTGATTTTAATCTCTTTTTCGAAATAGTTTTTTCTAATGAGTTCCTAAAGCCTTGAGTAATGTTTTCAAATATTAATTTCTGGATTCAAACCTTCTTTTTCAAATTGGAGTTTGTGTTGATTGACCCACTGTTCAAGAGGATTGGTGTGGGAATTGTGATTTTCGGTAGATGATTGTGAATACTTGATAATTATAGATTGTGTGGCTTTGGAAGTGATTCAGAAGGGGAAGACTAAACTCTTGGAGTGATTAATTGATTGATATGAGGCAAGTGATTTCTTAAACTTTGTAACTTGGTTGAATTGTTTACTTCTCTTCATTGCCTATGTGTTGGGGAGTAATCGAAAATGAGTTGAAGGGTTATTTGTTCCACTTGCTTAATGTTAACCAACAAAAAGGGGGAAAATGAAAAGGCTTCTTGATGATAATGATAATTGTGAATTGCCTTGTTGTGGCCCCTATTTGATTGATTGGTGAATTGCTTGAATGCATGAAAGTGGACTTGTGTGTTATGAATTGTTATCTCTTCTATGTGGTGTGATATTGCTTGTGTGCAATGATTGTGAACACCGTGATGATTTTTGATGCTGAGGTCTTTGCCGGCAAGTGCTATGATGCCGAGGCCTTTGCCGGCAAGTGCTATGATGCCGAGGTCTTTACCGGCAAGTGCTATTTTTGTGATAAAGGCAGAAGGGAAATTGTTCCGGCTAGTGATATAAATGCTGAAGGGAAATGGTTCCATCAAGTGAATTAATATGAAAGCCGAAGGGAAATGGTTCCGGTTAGTGATATAAATGTCGAAGGAAAATGGTTCCGGCCAATGTTGACTTTGTGATCAATCTACTTAATGCCTATATTTGACTTATTTGATGCACATGATTGAGCTATTTGATGTGTTTTTGAGTTGTTTGTTTGATATGTGAGTTGAACCTGTTGTTAATCGGAAATGAGGTGAAGGGTTATTTGTTCCACCTGTGTGATCTCCTTCTCTTTCTTCTGATTTTGAGGCTTGTCAAGGACTTGAAGAGGTAGCTGCTTGTCACTTCGGCGGACCTGCTTTTTCCTTTTACTATGCTTTGTTCTATTTGAAAAGCAAAGACATTTGAGACTTGTATTTATCTTTCAAATTCTGTATTTACTTTAAAGGCTTGTGCACGTGACAACCAGGTTTTGGGGTGTTGTTTAGAATGAATAAGTTTTCCGCCTTTGTCTTGTTCTCGCTTTATTTATTTATGCTTTTTTTTTCATTGGATTGAGGCTGACTGGTCTAGGTGGGAATAGACAAGTGCCACCACATTCATTTTTGGTGTCGTGACAATAATACAAATATTCAGCTTGCACTTTTTGCTAGACTTACAAAGTTCTGCATTTGAAATTTCTTCCGATAAAATTTCTAAAGTTTTATAAATTTTATCAACAAGTGCTTGTGCACCTCGTAATTTATATTGAGGTTAAATAAAATCACAGTTAAATAAATTTGAGCAATAAGAAAAAATATTTTTAAAATTTTTCAACCATAGCTACAACTATTGGTTTAAATTTTTTTATTTTTTTATTCAATAAATTGAATTGAAATAGCACAAATATTTACTACGACTGAAGAAATAGTAGGATAATAAATTCTAAAAAATATTTTTGTAGCCTGATAAAAAAAGTTTTAAAAAATTCAAGAGTTGTTTAGTATCATTTCAATCTTCTTCACAAATTCTATCTAGTAGATTAGCATTATGGGCGTTAAAAACCATTTGTACGGGTCTTTGATAATCATGAACAATTAAAAGCATTCCATAAAAAGAATTTCACTTAGTTTTAACATGTCTTGGAATTTTCCGTGGTGGAAGATCACATAGTACACAACGCTCGTTAAATTCTCTAATTCTAGCAGCTCTATGAGCATGAAAAATCCATTAAACAACATATTCTATTTTTATACAACCACAATCAAATAACTCAACACCGTCTTGTACAACTAAATTAAATATATGTGCAATACATCTAATATGGAAAGCGTTATTATCAATTGGACATAGTCTAGTCTTTAATATACTAGCAGCGTTGATATTATTAGAGGCATTATCTAATGCGATATTCATCACTTTATCACAAAACATATAAAAATCTAAAATTTCTGAAACAGTTCATGCTATACAAGCACCAATTTTTTTCTCTACACATTATCTATAACCTAAGATTCTTTTTTGCAAATTGCAGTTATGATCAACTCAATATGCTGTAATAGTTAAATAATCATTACCATTAACACTATGACCCATGTCAGAAGTTATAGACACTCTTCAATCTAATATGCTAAATAAGAAACGAAGATATTGACAATATTTACCTTGAAAATCAAAACATTATTTTTAATTGTATTTCTTGAAAAACCTTTAAAATTAGGATTATAAGTTTGTTGAATATATGCAATAAAATTGGAATGTGACGGAAAACTAAAAGGCAAACCACAAACAACAATCATCTTAGCTAAATTTTTGAGATCTCTTTCTTTACTATATTTACGTTGTGTAATTGGCCACCGAGGTTAGAAAGATCTAATGTTCCCTGAACCATGTTAGAACCCCCTACCGATTCAACTTCATCATTTTCACCTCTTTGTTTTTCTCTTGGCTAAAGCTTTAGCTGCCGCATATTTGATCGGTCTACAACTCAACAAATGTCTATTTAAACCCCCCGTCCCACCTCTACCTCCACCAACTTTATGCATAAATTGTTGTTTACACTTATTATAAATAGCAATAGATATTACAAGATCAAAAGTCATAATTTGCCACCAACAGAAGTTTTAGGGCATTAATACTTCACCTTTCTCCTTGTAGGAGGTACAAGGGGTGGAGGGGATAACTAGCTTCTTGAGTTGGAGTTCGGTCGTCGGACTGATAAATCGTCCAATTCATCTTCTTCTAAATCAACTTCTACATTTTCATTTAAATCTTCATCATTATTAGTATTACCATAATGTCGTTCTAAAATTTCATGATCAATTTGAGTATATGTATCTATATTAAAATTAGGAGAGAAAGTAGTATGATCAACATAAGTAGAATCATTCGTATTAATTCTAATTCTAGGCATTGATCTAGAAGAAGAACCACCACATTTACCTTTATATTTTTCTTTACTACTATTTTTAGAAAAATTAAACATATTAGAAATAGCGTTTGTTACTTTTTTCTTACCGGAACTTTTTTTTACTAGAATCCATATTTTAATAAAATGTGAAATATAATATAAAAATAATAATTACACAAACGAATTGCAAAAATTTAATAAAGTAAGAGGTGAAACGAATGTACCAAACATATGTGTAATAGCAGACGGTTATAGCTAGACACTTGAAGCTTGCTCCAAAAAATATTGTTGTAACTTGATTACCTGATACTTGATAGCAACAATATAAATATAAATAAACTAAATTATAAATGTTAGATATTAATTGAGAATTGTGAGTAGATTAGTACTTAGTAGAATGAGAGAATATAGATGAGAGAGTAGATAATTTGTCTGAAATAGTGAGGGATAAAGTGGTATTTATATTGTAAAAAGTGGACTAAAATATATTTTATGAAACTTTAGGGTTAAAATAAAAGATTAAAAGATACGGGGTGCATTGGGGGGGGGAGGTAAAATGTCTGAAATACCCATTGGGGGCCCCACTAGCCGTTGGTCAACGGTCCCCAATGGATACTTTGTTTTAATTGTTTTGTTAATTTCATGGGATCCGACCGGTTCAACTAGGACGGACCGGGACAGTTGGAGGTTCCGTCCCATCCCACGTCCCCCATACCCCTATCCCCCCATACCACATAACCCCCCGGGACTGGGTCTGGGACACGAGCCGGTACCGGGCCCCCTGCCAGCTCTATCACTAACTTTGAAAACTCTGTTGTGGTAATCTCTGATAAGACGGACATAACATTTTACTCTGAACTCTAAATGAGGCAAACTTTGTGTTATTGGAAAGAAGACACATAGACTTTTAATTTGATAGGTCATAGGCCACCTAATTCATTATATACTGAGAGATATGATAGTTTAAATTTGACTTAAGTAGAATCTTATATCAAAACTCAATCGGTAAGGAAGCTTTCAACTCAACTTTGTGCTAGGAGATTCTTATGACCTAATTCATCTCTAAATCTATTCCCACACTAAAGAATTTACCTTCACACCTAATAACAATTTAAGAATCATTTGATACGACCTTATACGCAAATGAAGAATGGTTTCTGGTCTTAGCTTAGAAAATTTTGGGGTGTTACACTAATATCGTTCAGTAGATTCTCCGATCAACAATTAAAACGGTAAAGAAAAAAATATGAAAAGCATGAAACCTACACAACCCCAACCTGACAGTATCAATATGGAAATGACATAAAAATAAACATCCAACCTTTAAGTTGGTCTCATTTCACATTTATGCCTCCAACTTTGGTCGTGCACACGTAGACACTTAAACTAATATAAAGTTGAACAAGACACATGAGTCCTACGTGGCATAATACACATCGGACACCTTGTAGGACACAAATTGGAATGTAGGACACCACGAAGGACACAATTTGCAATGTAGGATGCCACGTAGGACAAAAATTGCAACGTAGGATGCCACGTAGGACGTGTGTGGCTATTTGTTCAACTTTGTACAAGTTTAAGTGTCTACTTGTTCACACTCAAAGTTAGAGGGTATAAATGTGAATTAAAGCTAAGTTAAATGACATATTTATGTATTATGCCTATAATAAAACATAATTATCCTAAAAAAGGTAAAATACACTGTTGTTTTATTGAAAACAGTTAGATTTTTTTCAATAAAACTACAAAATACAAACTAAGAAATAGCTTTTTTTCCTTTTATTGAAGCAAGAACTCAAGGGATCGAGTACTAGTTGATACAATTAGCATAAGTTTAATATTGTAATAGTGCCACATTTAATCAGAAAAACTTGTCTCCACCCCCTCCCACCCTATAGTTTTTTGCTAGATTACATGTAAATTCTCTGAGACACCAATCCTTTCATCCATTCACCAGTTTCTCGAAATTGATGATCACAAGTTGTTGTAAATTGAAGGGTCATTGTGAAATAGAGATTTCATTTTTCCAAAAATTAATGCTCTTCCAAGTGATTCCGCAAATTGATTGAACAAATCCTGCAATGATAATGGATCAATGAACAGAAACGAGCTAATAAACAAGTAAGGAGAAAGTTTAAAAAAACAACTGGCAGGTTATCCAAAGAGCAAATGTTGTTCCTAGTAGCATGAACTTCATCTTTCACAGATCCTTTTAGATGGGAACAAAGAAATCTGAGGTCAGTCCTCACCTGTCTCAGGTATAAACATGGTTCAAGCAACAGATGTCATTGATACATAGTTCATACTTCTCATAATGCAAAACTTAAAAAAACTGTCATCCTTTATAAGGAAAAACTAGTAAAGAGTAAGGGTGATGTAATTTTAACAGCCTATTTGGCTAGTCCTCTACTGTGAAACTCCCTATACCAATTTCAGTTGTCTTTCGAACCTAAGACCAATTGCAGTCCAGGTCCTATAATGTAGCATGGAAGGTAGTGATGAGAGCAAAGCAGACATGTTTAGAAAAGAAGATTAACAATACAAGTGATCTTCAAAACTTTTCACTTCACAAATGATCATTGAGCCTTTTCAAAATCCTAACAATGAAAAAGTAATATCTTTCCTTATAATCTATATGACCATACTGTCAATATGTCTCTTGTGTGTTACATTAAACAACTTTTTTTCTCATGTACCTTTGGATTCCATTGGAGCTGTATGTTCCATTTGAAGCAAGTCATGCTTCATCTCAAGGAAGCCATAGTAGACGGCTGTACGACTTGGAAATCACAGTCTCCTTAATGAAAGCAACTAAAAAGAAATTCTAGAACTCTTAGCCACGTCTATATGTATAGTTTCACATGTAAGAATAATTTCTTACTTATGCCCCAAGTTTACTTGAGACCCAAGTAATACCATAAATAATATTAATGAAGAATAGATCTCGCCCGTACATCGGCTACTTGATGGACGTACCAAATTAAGTCTTAACCTCTATAAATTGGGCCTCCCTCCACCCATTAGGGTTACCACATATAATATTCTCTATATTATTTTCATCACTGATGGCTATGGTAAAGTAAGGCTACGGCAAGGAGGTAGAAACTAATTACGACTAATGCTTCCGCTTCTCTAAGTGATAATGTATTCTGCATCAGGTATGTGCTCCTAACGATCTCTATGTAAGATTATCGTACTCAAGATCTCGATGTGTACTAAAGTATTTAAACTTACATGTGGCATCCGAGCCTGGATTATTTGAACTAATAAACTTCGTATATGAAACATTCTTCATCGTGCATATAAATTTTTTTATATTATTATATCTTATGCAATTAATTAAAATATGTAGAAAAAAATTGTCACTATTCCATTTAACCTTCTTCATAATGGTTCTGTTGATTCCGTATACAATCTTATGACCTCGAGTTGTTTCAAGTTATTATTGACATAAGCTGTTATGAATTTTAATACACAAAAATGAACAGTCAATTAGAGATCCATTTCATTGCAAAATTGTCATCGACTACACGGTTATAATATAATCTAATTAGTTTATCAGAATTCCAATATTACGTGCAGCTTACTATTTGTTATTTTAATTATTTGTGATTAGCAACACTTTTTAACGAGAAAATTTCTTGTAAGTTTAATTTTGTCAAATCAAATTATATTCAAACTTATCGTTGAATCCTTTTGTAGTAGCGTAGTTTTGTGTTTGACCATTTAAGGTTTTTGGACTCTTAAGTTAATAAAGTGTTGTTAGCAAAGTTTAATTTGCACAAATTTTGAAAAATCTTAATCTTCCATAATGTAATAATTATGTTTTGTTTTAGATTGTGCAATAAATTAAAGTGATCATTATACTGAGCAATAAATAATATGTGTGTACTTAGTGCAATATAATTTGTTAGTCACCACAGTGGCCAAACTAGAGAAATTAACGTCTACACACATAATATTTATGATCACTTGATGCATGTATTATGTTTCTATAGTGTGTTAGTCACCAAAGTGGTCAAACTAAAATGATTAAAATTATTTACATGCATAAAATTTTATGATATTGTGTGTGCATTTGTATTTTATATAGTTTGTTAGTCACAAAAGTGGTCAAACTAGTATGGTTAAGAAAAATATGCATTCATAAAGTTGTCATTTATCTATGAAAGTTAATGAAATGCCTATATTGAAAATAAATAGATAAATTCACTTTCACTATTGCTAGAACTTAAGAATTTACCCAAAGATGAATCAATCATTCTACGAATAGTGAACATTATGAGGTAAATTAATATTTTCAATCAAACATATATTGTATATCCAAAGATGTCGTATATGCTTGGTTAAAAATATTTAATAACCTATTAAACATAAAAATGACATTTAAATTAAGATAGTATATCGTAGTATCTACCCAAAGGAGAATTGCGATATACTTTTTATCATTTTACTGAATTCACATTATTTTCTTATTTGTGAGCATGTATATCTATTTTGCAGTTATTCCTCTTTATTCGCATGCTTTGTCTGTTACTGTGTTCAATGGATTGAACTTCTCTAAATGGCATGAATAAGTCCAGTTTCACTTAGGTGTGATGGATCTTAACTTGGCTATGTTGAATGACAAACCTACTGTCATTACTAATAAGAGTAGTGATGATGAGAGTCTTTTCATAAATTATGGGAGCACTTTAACAGATTGAGCCTTATGTTCATGCGAATGACTATTGCTAACATCATTAAGAGTACTATTCCACAAATAGAAAATGCCAGGAAATACCTGAAGTTTGTGGAAGAATGTTTTTGTTCTGCTGATAAGTCTCTCGTTGGTACACTAATGGTTGAACTCACGAGCATGAAGTTTGATGGGTCGTGTAGTATACAAAATCATATCATCGAGATGACTAACATTGCAGAAAGACTTCGAATCTTGGGAATGAAAGTGGATGACACCTTCTTGGTTCAGTTTATTCTGAACTCATTGCCTCTTAAGTATGGATCATTCCTGTAACACCTCAGTTTTCGTAAGAGAAAATTTTCCAGTTTTTGGCCCAGAGTCACTTTCAACAGACGCAACCTACAGGTCGAAGACCAGTTGACGGACCGTAAAATGCATCCGTAGAAATATGGTAAAATGTTTTGAAAATCAAGTCTCTGAGGTCGAGTCTACGGGCTAGCAGGACGGACCGTAGAAAGGTCCCGTCAAAGTGTTCCAGACTTAGTCAATTTTCTGAGGGTCAAGTTGGGTTCTACAGGTTGGACCTACGAACCGTAGAATGGTCACGAGCCGTAGATCAAAGTCGTAGAAAGAGTCCTGAATTTTAGGTTTTCTGAAGTTTTCTATGGCCCAACAGGACGGTTCGTAGGAAGTCTTACGAACCGTAGGATGGGACCGTAGACTTCATCCAGCAGTTATTTTCCAGGGGTCTTTATGTCTTTTCCCAATTCTTTTAAGTCCTTTTAATTACGACTTTGGCCCTTAATTGACCCACTATATAAGTCTTTCTTCCCAAATTATTTCTTCATTAATTACATTCTCAAATTACCAACTTCCCAAATAACTCTCTCACTAGAAAGTTCTCTCAATTCTCAAGGAAGAAGAAGGCTAGGATCCTGTATTGAAGGTCTTCGATTTCTTGCAATTTCTTGTGGGCTTTGTTGAGGTATGTTAGCATTCACCATTGGAGTCCTTTCCTCCAATGGGTCCCTAGTTTTCTTAAATTTTCAAGGTTTAATTCCCCAAATTGAGTTAGGGTTTTGATCAATTCTTATGGGTTCTTCAATTATGATTCTAATTGTTGATTTTATGATTCCTACTGCACGATCTAGCGTGATAAAGTAATCTCGTGCACGATCTAGCGTTATTTATATGATTTGAGTAGAAATTGTATGAACCCATGCATGAGCCATGATTCCTAGTTATGAATTCATGATGAAGTATGATCCATGCATTTATGAACTTATGAAATTGAAGAAAATATGCATGATTCTAGTTTATTGCATGATTCTAAGAAGAATTGACATGTACCCATACTAGATCATGATTTATGAACATATGAATAGATTGTATAAGAGATGCATGTATACGGATAGCTTGCATAAGAGATGCATGTTTCATGAGAATTATGCTTATAATTGCCATGGTGCATATAGATAATGGCATCCATGAGTTGTGAAAAGGTTTTCTTCACAATAAGTTAAGAATATGAATGTGAAAGGTTTTCTCACATAAATTAGGGTTCGTATGGTTGAAAGGCTTCCTCACCTATGAATCAATTAGGAGCTATTCTAATGACGTAAGCTTGGGGCAAGCCCATGATAGTTGAAATGTCTTGATATGAACTTAGCTTGGATTTGGTAGCCCTAGATGTACCTCTTACTTGGTTAAAATATGAATAAGCTTAATTGACTATTCCTTGGGATTTTACTTAGCGTCGAGCGAGATTTTGGGATGAAGGTTTCCGTTTAGCGTCGTGGACCTTCAGTAGCAATCCCTAAAGTCCCATAACTATGTGCCTCGTAGGTTTTGTCTCAGATAGAAACATAGCTAGGGATCCACGTAACCTACAGATTTATGGTCCTTACCTTGGCAAGTAGGACATCCCTTCTAGTGGTGTGGGGTAGACATCATTCCCCTTTTCAGTGTGGGGCAGACACTGGATTCCATGTTATATCTCACATGGTCTATGTCGGTTAAACGTAAAAATCACATAATAAAGAACTAGGGTACTAAAAGTATCTCACAAGACAAGAATTATGACATGAATAGCTTTCATGGACTATGTTTATGCAGTGAGTTTCTAACCCTTTTGTCACATGATTTAGTTTGGTCATTGCATGTTCATGATGATATCTCACTAGCATGATTTCCTATATGAAAGTATCTCATTGGCATGATTTATGTGATTATATACATTTGCTTTATACTTAGTACATTCCATGTACTAATGCATACTTGTGCCTACATTCTCTTATAGTGTAGGATCAGGCAGTCACCCTTCACACTCTCGTGGTTAGTTGTTTCAGAGTTCGAGCTATTAACCTTGGTGAGTCCTCATGCTTCGGGGATGAAGAGACTTTATTGATTTCTTTACTTTCAGTTTCATACTTGTATATGATGTACGGGTTACGTCCCAATCATTCTATTGTATTCGATGGCTTTGAGACATAGTTTAAACTTCCGCTTGTAAACTCTTACTTTTATGAGATTGCGTATTACTTTCCTTATTCTGTGTGGGGCCTCTCGGGGTCCTATATACAATGTCACACCTAGGGGGTACTTTGGTTTGTGACAATTCCAAATTAAGTATAACACTATTAAGGTTAAGTGAGATGTTAATGAATTCTCCAGTATGCTTACTCAAGAAGAGTTAAGACTTAAGAAACAAGGAAGTCATTCCATCAACCTCATGGGTCAAGGAGCTAGTAAAGGACTTAAAGTGAAGGCCAACAAGTTTAAGAAGAAGTGAGCACCTGCTAAAGTTCCACAGGATGCTCATAGGGAACTCAAGGGCTGATGTATGCCATTTCTGTAGAAAGGAAGGACTCTATCATAAAGAATACCAAAAATGTAAAGCTTGGTTTGAAAAGAAAGGTACATTTAGTGCTTTTGTAAGTTTCAAATCAAATTTAGTTGAAGTTCCAAATAATAATTGGTGGCTTGATTCTGGTGCAACTACTTATGTATCAACTACGTTGCAGGGATTCACTACGATCCAAACTACAAATCCAAATAAGGATTTCTTGTTCATGGGAAATCGTATGAAGGCTCAAATTAAAGGCATATCAATTGATCTTGGAGACTGGAAAACACCTTGATCTATTTCAGAGTCTTTATGTTCCTTCAGTTTCTAGGAATTTGATTATTCTTTCAAGACTTGATGTTTTTGGATTTGATTTTAAGTTTGGGCATGGAGGTTTCAATTTATATAAGAATACTATTTTTATGGTTCTGGTGCTCTTATTGATGATTTATATAGATTGAAACTCGATAATATTTTTTCTGAATCCCTTCTTGTTATTCATCAAAATGTTGGAATTAAATGTAGTTCACTAAATGTAGTTCACTAAATGAAAATTATGCTTACTTGTGGCACAGACGTTTGAGTCATGTATCCAAAGAAAGATTAAAAAGAATAATAAAGAATGAGATTCTTCCAAATTTGAATTTTTGCTGATCTTGATATATATTTGGATTGCATTAAAATAAAGCAAGCCAAACATACTAAGGGAGGTGCCACAAGCAGCACTCAGCTTCTTGAAATTATACACACTGATATTTGTGGACCCTTTGATGTTTCATCTTTTGGTGTAGAATTTTTTTTTATCACCTTTATCGATGATTTTTCACATTATGGATTTATCTATTTGTTGAAAGAAAAATATTAAGCAATGGATGCTCTCAAAGTATACGTTAATGAGGTTGAAAGACAATTAGATAGGAAATTGAAATTCATTAGGTCAGATAGAGGTGGTGAATATTATGGAAAGTGTAACGAATCAGGACAATGTCCAGGTCCATTTGCAAAATTTCTTGAAGAACGTAGCATATGAGCACAGTATACTATGCCACGAACACCTCAATAAAATGGCATTGCAGAAAGGCGTAATCGAACACTTATGGATATGGTTAGAAGTATGATGAGTAATTCATCATTATACCCAAATTATTGTGGATTTATGCTCTTAAAACCACTGTATATTTATTAAACATGATTCCTAGTAAGGCAGTTCTAAAGGCCCATCTTGAACTGTGGACTAGAAGGAAGCCTAGTTTAAGACACCTGCATATTTGGGGTTGTCCAGCGGAAGCTAGAGTTTATAATCCACATGAAAAGAAATTAGATTCTCGAATAGTAAGTGGTTACCTTATTGGTTATCTAGAGAAATCTAAGGAGTATAGGTTTTACTGTCTAAATCGTAGTTCGAGAATTGTTGAAATTGGTAATGCAAGATTCATTGAGAATGGTGAAGTTAGTGGGAGTGTTGAACGACAAAATATGAAAATTAATGAGGTAAGGGTAAATATTCCATTGCCCATGAATATACCTACTTCCGCACCAATACCAAATGTTGTTCCTCTTGTTGAAGAACACTTTAATAATGCTGAACAACATTTGGTGAAACACTTCAAGAAGGAACTAACTCACAAGTATCTGATGCAAATAAACCACAAACAGTGTCATTAAGAAAATCTCAAAGAGAAAGAAAATCAGTCATTTAAGATGATTATGTGATTTGTTTGCAAGAGTCAGATTTTGACATTGGACTTAATAAAGATCCGGTTTTATTTTCACAGGCCATAAAAAGCACTGAGTTTGATAAATGGATTTAAGACATAAAGAAAGAGTTAAAATCCATGGAATACAACAAAGTTTGGGATCTCGTTCAGTTGCCAGAAAGTTTTAAAAGAATCGGGTGTAGATGGGTCTTCAAGATCAAACGCTATTCAAATGGTAATATTGAATGATATAAAGCCAGATTTGTTGCCAAGGGTTATACTCAAAAAGGAGGCATTGATTATAAAGAGACCTTTTCTCCGGTCTCAAAGAAAGACTCATTAAGAATTGTTTTGGCTTTGGTAGCTTATTATGTTTTAGAGTTACACCAAATGAATGTGAAAAAGGCATTTCTTAATGGAGACCTCAAGGATGAAGTTTATATGGACCAACCAAAGTGTTTCAAAATTAAAAGAAAAGATCAAATGGTGTATAAGCTAAAGAAGTCAATATATGGACTCAATTAACCTCACGACAATGGTATATAAAGTTTAATGATACCATAACATCTTTTGGATTTAAGGAGATTACCGTTGATCAGTTTATGTACCAAAAGATCAGTAGGAGTAAGTTTATACTTTCAGTCCTATATGTTGATGACATTTTACTTGCTGCTAATGATTTAGGCATATTGCGTGAGACGAAAGACTTTCTCTCTATGAACTTTGAAATGAAAGATATGGGTGAGGCATCCTATGTGATAGGGATAGAAATATTCCATGATAGATCACAAGGATTATTGGGACTGTCTCAAAAAGGCTATATCGAAAGAGTTCTAGAGAGATTTAACATGAACAATTGTTCAGTAGGAATTGTTCCTATTCAAAAAGGGGACAAATTTAATCTCATGCAATGCCTAAAGAATGATGTAGAACGAAAGAAAATGGAATCAATTCCTTACTCTTCAATTGTTGAAAGTTTGATGTATGTTCAAACTTGCACAAGATTGGATATTAGTTTTGCGGTCAAAATGCTAGGAAGATATCAAAGTAATCCTGGAATTGATCACTGGAAAGCTACAAACAAAGTCTTGAGGTACCTGAAAGGAACGAACGATTACATGCTCATGTATAGGAGATCCAATCACTTAGAAGTTATTGGATACTCAGATTCAGATTTTGCTAAATGTGTTGACACTAGAAAGTTCACATTTGGTTACTTGTTCCTATTAGTTGAAGGAGCAATATCATGGAAGAGTGCTAAACAATCTGTCATAGCTACATCCACAATAGAAGCAAAATTTGTGGCATGTTGTGAATCCACAATTTATGCATTATGGCTGCGAAACTTCATTTCAGGACTTGGGGTTGTCGACACCATTACCAAGCCGCTAAAAATTTATTGTGATAATACTGCAACAGTATTCTTCTCCAAGAACGATAAGTACTCTAAAGGTGCCAAACATATAGAACTAAAGTACTTTACTGTCAAGGAAGAAGTTCAGAAACAAAGAGTGTTACTTGAGAATATTAGAATTGATCTTATGACTGTAGATCCGTTAACAAAGGACTTACAACCAAAGACATTTAAAGAACATGTTCAAAGAATGGGTCTTGGTTGTACTTATGATTGATATGTTTATGATGTTTTTACACTCTGAGCTTAATTATGTGTTTGATATACATTAATGAATCTCTTGATTCTCATAATGGTGTACACATTATTATTTTGAGATATTATAAGATAAGTCTCTCTGAGACATTATTGTGGACCATAATGTTATATGTTTTATAGCTTATGAGCCTAGTATGATAAGTAGCTAATGTAGTGGTATATGGAAGGAAGTATTAGCTTAAAACTAATGTACAACCGCCATAACTCGCATTAGTAGTTTGTTATATTGTGGTATGTATGATGGACATTATAGGATAGATTTATTGTATGCGCAACTAATGTTTATGAAATATTAATGTTATATGGTCATTGCGCCAAGTGGGAGAATGTAGGCCCAAGTTTACTTGAGACCCAAGTAATACCATAAATAAAATTTAATGAAGAATAGATCTTGTCTGTACATCAGTTACTTAATGGACATACCGGATTAAGTCTTAACCTCTATAAATTGGTTCTCCCTTCACCCATTAGGGTTACCACATATTCTTTACATTATTTCCATCGCTGGCGGCTTTGGTAACGTAAGGCTAGGGCAAGGAGGTAGAAACTAATTTATGACTAACGGTTCCGCTTCTCTCTGTGATAATGTCTGCTGCATGAAGTATGTACTCCTAACGATCTCTATGTAAGATTATCGTGTTCAAGATCCTGATGTGTATTAACGTGTTTAAACTTACAGCACATGAATGATTACTCTAACAAATAATGAAATATTATGGTTTTATTTGACTACAAAAAGTGATTCCTAGGCTTACTGCCAAGTGAAGAAGTGTCAAATTCAATATATCATATATGGATCACAAGCAATTTTTTTTGCTGAAGAAGCTAGAAGAACAAAGCAATGTCAAGGGAGCCATGCTGCCAATTCATCTCAATTAATCAAGAACTGGAGGCTTCTCAATTGTTCACCCTCTAGGATAGTCATAATACATCATGATACATCTATTCGTTTACTAGCCTTAAATTAATCTCTGATGCAAATCGATTGCATTTTTCTAACTGTTCACGATTTTAGTTGATTGTAGTTTAAGAACAAGAAAGACAAGATCGAACAACTCCTATAATAACAATCGATCAACGACCAAATCAAGCTAATAGACAAGCAAAGGAGAATTCCACAAAATTAACTGTCAACTTATCTGGACGTATAATAAATTGCAACAAAGCGTAGTAAGTATACATTTTCATGGTACTTCTCCATACCTAAGACGTGTTCTTTTTATGTCCCAACAAACTGATGTGGGGGTGGTCTGATGGCCATCCTCTCCTCATAAGTATACATTCTCATAGATGATTGATGTGCTTATGCTTTCAAGAATATCCCCAACCTACATAAACATTTGCAAGGAAATCTATATGCTTCAATAGAAAAGTCACCTTAGTTATCCATGGTCATGTTGTGGCACAATTAAATATCTGCAAACATTGAAGGATAGTGCAAATACAAAGTATCTCGCATAGATTCATTTAAAGAGATCTTCTATAGTGATAGAAGAACTTCGTTCTACTGTTAAGCAAATTTTCATTCTTGACATGGGATCGTTCATGCTTACAAGAACTAAAGACTTTCGATTAAACATGATGGCTGAAGCTACATATGATTTCTTTCGCAATTGAGATGTGAATTAAAACATATGGTAAGAGCATAAACCAATAAACAATAAGAAACGAATCCAATACCTGCCCCATCCAAGAAATATACGATTATAAAACACACAACAATTAGCTGCAAGTGTATAACATCTAATTCTGACAATAGAAGTTTACTTATTTCCTAAAACTTCTAATCATTTTCCGTGATTATCTTTTCAAAAAGAGAAAAGACATTAAGTGACACCTGAAATTGTCCCAAATTTTCAAAAAGACACATTAACTATGCGAGCGTCCTATTACCCCATAGAAGTATTGAATACTCTTGTAAATACACCATTTTGACCTGTTTTCTCCATATGTTTGTATTCACACAGATGACGCGCGTGAATGAAAATTTTTCTTCCAAAACTGAATTAAAAAGCGTCAAGTGTTAGTTCTTTCTCTATTATTTAATTACTTCTTATTTAAGTACACCATCTTCCCCAATTCTTTCAAAAGATATGTTGGTTGAAGGTTTAAAGTCAAAAAAAAATTCATCTTCTCTCTTGAATGAAAGCAGCCCAAAAAGATAAGAACTTTCTAACTTCTTGTTAATTTGAAGTCGTCAAGGTTTAATTTCTTCTTAATTTCTTTAAAATTTGAGAAATCAAGGTATCTTTTGTCATTATATTTTGAGGAAAAATATTCTTGTAATTTCAAATGCAAATCTTAAATCGTATTTATAATGACGAGAATGATTTGATATTGTGTGTGAAAATGCGATGCAAACTTTGTGGTCAGAGGAAAACATTCTTCTATCTTTTCTCATTTTTAAAAGCTTCTAGGGTTTATTAAAATTTAGTTCCACCAGGGTCAGGTGGGTGGGTCTTTAATGGAGTAATTATTTCATTCTGCAAAAGCGCCACAAATTAAACCCTTGCAAAACTCCAACCCGCAGAACTTAACTAAGCTCAACTCTCAACAACAATGGTGGCAAAAACAGACGATTCCAAAAAGCGAAAGCATGCTTCAACACTCGGAGGTAAATCAGCTCCCAAGAAAATGAAATCATCAACTGAAAAGGTTTCGAAGAAACCCCATAAATTGTCAAACCAGTTGGGAGATAGAGGCAACAACCTAAGCCTCATGTCCCAGTTGACTCCAACCGAGAGCATCCTTTACATGCAGAGGTGTGCCAATATTTCTGTTTTGGGTCCACACTTTATTAATATTTAAATTAAATTAATTCATTAAAAGGGGTGTGTGCATCACGTTCCTATTAAGATTCTTGGATTGATGAAAAAAAGGGTCAAAATGGTCTCTTTACAAAGCTACTTAATACTTTTGTGGGGTAATAGGGTGCCTGCATAATTAAGGTGTCTTTTTAAAATTTGGGACATATTCAGGTGTCACTTCATGTCTTTTCTCTTTCAAAAATTTAGATTCTCTATAGAGCTTAAATATAAAGCTATGTTTTTTATGATGAGCACGACATAATTACATTGTGAAAAGAATATTTAACGTCACTAATAGCAAAGAGATACATCATTCTGATGATCACACAGATTTATGTATAAACAGTTCAAAGCATAAGCATAACATTTACAGTTAGCGATAACAAAACTGCAAAACTGTCTTTATTCACTTACACTTTGTTGTTATACCACAGTGAAGCGACTGTCTATTCAATAGAGAGTTGCAGCAGAACTACCCTTTTACCAACTGAGCTTGAGCAGCAACAACTTACATAGATTGTTACCATAATCCTGACAGAGAAAAAATAATTTCTAAGTTGATATTCGATAATCATTAACAAAAACCTGAATAGTGCTGATTCTTTTAGTTGTTAAATTAATTGGGAGAATTTTTTTTATATTTTTAGATAGATAGGAAACGAACCTTGTGTATTGTACACCTTTGAATTCTATTAGAGCTTTTAATTCGATAGTGGACATGTGCATCACTCTAAACTCACTGAAAAGGGAGCGAACTAGTATATGTTCATGGTAAAAAAATTACTTGTTCATTAATATCGCATTAAGCTATCAATTATGTGCAGCAAATTATTTTAATTCCCTTCTATACTAGATTTCATTTTACAGTGTTTCCACATGAGTATAAAGATTTTATCAACTTTTTTTTTGGTTGTCTAAAATTAAATTCTTCTAGAACTGATGATGATTTCTCAGCTTCAAAGTTGCAATGGACACTCCATACTGCTCAACAAGAATTTAAAAAAGGAAAAGCAAAGGGAAGTAAACAAACACAGAAAGCTTCTGAGGAAAAAGAAAAACTTACATTTGTGAGAGCACCATTTGTTTTATTCATTAAGGGTTTTGCCTCATCAATCTCTGTAGAAGAGACGAAAAATGTGAAACAACTTTCATGATAGAGAAAAATATTCCAGTCTACAAGATTTGAGAGAGAACATAGGAGATAAACATCCTACTGATATATATTTAGCAATCAACCTTTTGGAGAAAATTATCTCAATTTGTTTTATAATTTTTCAATGCATATATGAAGATTTCATCTAGATCTAAGGATACTTCACAGAAGCAATAGATGCAACATATATACTGGTCAAAAATATTTAACAAGGAAAAAGAATTAAGAAACATGCAAAGAGAAAAAACCAAAAGTGAAAAGATACCAAGGAAATATAATAACTTACATCTATCAGAGCACCACTTCTCTCTAATCATTACAGCAATAGACGCTCCACACTGCTCAACAAGGTTTAAAAAAAAGGAAAAGAATTAACAAAAAAGCCAAGTGAAGTAAACAAAAATAAAAAGCTTCTGAGGGAGAAGAATAACTTACAACAGTTGGAGAGCCATCACAGACATTTCTCGTCAATAAATATGATGGGAATTAGAGTAATATTTGGCCAGTATCCCCCCTTGTCAAATTCTAGTAGTGGGCTGAGCAATGGGCATTCGTAAATAAATAGTTCAGAGAGGAAAGAGGGCATCCCTTTTACTGAAAGGGATTGGAGATTAGGGCAATCATTGATGATCAAATGAGAGAGGGAGGAGGGTAGTGCTGATTCAGAAAGTGATTGGAGATTAGGGCAATCGCTGAGAGGAGGAGGAAAACCGACATTTTTCCAGCAGTGATTGAATTTGAGGTAAATCAGAAAACCATAGATATTGAAGAGAGCTGAGGCTTTTGAGATGTTGGCTGCTTAATGTTTTTCAGATTGGATGCCTCAAGGCTTTGAATAGAAGAAGGAAACTCCCAATTCTCACCAGCAAGAATCTCTTCATCACTGCCATCATTTACAATCACTAAATCTCTGAGACAGGGGAGTCTCTGTAAACGCCACTCCTTTCGTCCGTTCACTAGTTTCGTGCAATTACTGATCTCAAGTTTTTGTAAACTAAAGGGAAATCCTCCTTCAGGAAAGGACTCTATTTCTGGACAACTTTGCAGAATTAGATTCTTAAGAGATGGAAGGAGTTCCTGCATATATTCTGGCAGCCACTTTAGCTTCCAACAATTTTCAATATTCAAATACATCATCTGGGTTCCCCCACATGCCACAAAGAGTTTTTCAAGACTTTTACAATTCCAAATACTGAGACTTTCAGTGGCAGTAGGAATCAAAAACCTAGTAAGGTTGTGGCACCAAAATACATTCAATTTTTGTGCTCTTGGGAGCAACTCAGGTGATATATCATCTATACATTCACATTCTTCCACTCTCAATTCCTCCAAAAACATGTTACAACAAATCATCTCACCAACTGACTGCTCCAATTTCAATTTATGGCAACCAGATATGCATATTCTCTTCAACGTACTCGGCAGTATGCTATAAGTTAGCGGTGTAAGAGAATTACAATTACCGATATCTAATCCCTCAATCTGCTTCATTCCCTCAAGTTGAGATATAAGCAGTTGAGCATCATCAAAAAACACTCCAACCTTAGGACAAACAAATAACTTCAAACCATTTTAAACCTGAAAGTTGGATGGGTGTCTCCAAACTGAGTTCAGGGCAATTTTTAATTTTAAGGATCTTAAGTGTAGGGAACTCTCCATTTCCTAGAACGTGCCATTGCTTCCACTCTGGCATATCTTCAAATTCAAGCTCCTCAAGAGAGATAAAAGGCTTTTTGGAGGATGAACTACCATAGAATTCTTCAGTAACTTCTATTATTCGATGCATCCCTCTAATGGAAAGGAATTTCAAAGAAGGGAGTTGTCTTAGTGCTGGCAAGGAATGACAGTTCTTGCAGTTATCAATAAACAATTTCACCAGCTTAAGAAACAAAGGATCAGCTAGCCAATATGAAAATTTTGTCCCTCTATATCCGGTGATTTGGAGTTCTTTTATGTTTTTATGTGGGCGTAGCTCATCAAGTATGTTTCTTTCAGTTTGTGAATTGCCGGCAGTGCTTTCACTCCACTCCAAGAATAACATCTCAACATGATTCTTCTCCCTCATGTTTGCCTTTAGAGCTTCCCCTCTATCAACCACATTTTGCAACTCTAAAACTGATAGAGATCCATACAAGTTATGTACTTCACCCAAATTTCCATTCTCGAACCACCATGACCACTTAAAAGAAACTTGTCTCCCACTAGTACTTGGAAACTTTTCAACTTGCTCAGATGTAGCGGCATCTTCAAGAGAGAAGTGTTGCTAATGTTGAGGTGATGCAAGTTAATCAACTTCTTCATCTGCAGTGGTAGCTCCTCAAGATAAGCACAAGATGACAGAAGAAGTGTCTCTAAGTTATACAATACACAAATGGAAGCTGGCAACTTCTGGATCCTTGTAATTGAAAGGTTCAAAAATCTGAGGAGCTTTAATTTGATAAACAAGTCATCCGGCAACTCCTTAATCTAGTAATGAGACAATGATAATGCCCTTAAGGATCTTAGTCTTGGCAGTATGTTATGCTGCACCCTCTTGCTTAGACAGGGATAATAATTATTGAGATCAATACATATTGGAATCAATATCCTCAGCTGCTCTAATTTGTAGAAGGGTGTCAATTTCTCAAAGTCACCTTATCCAATTGAATATCACAAGTGCAGACTTTTGTCCAACATATGAGATCCTTGGCTCTCTTCCAACCTGATACAATGTTTTGAAGGTGCAATTTGGGCTAAATCATTGACAAGGTCATGCATTAAGAATAAATTCTCTATGTTCCCTTCAGAAGGATTCGGGACCCTTTCGAATAATGATCTTGCTCTCAACTCTAGAAAGTGTTGGTTGCCTGAATCTTTAATTATTTCATCTTCCTGTGGTACGAGACCATTGGGAATCCACAGATGAATAACCTGTTCTTTCCTAAATGGATAATATTAAGGAAATATTGCACAATAGGAAAACATCGCTTTAAATGTGTGAGAAGATCATTGTAGCTCAACATCAACGCTGGTAATATGTCATTGTATGGCAGCTCCCATATTTCACTTCTCAAAATACGTTTCCACTCTTCAACCTCTGATTTGGAGCGTAACTTGCCAGCGAGCGTCTTCAGAGCTAAGGATAGTCCTTTGCACTTAGCTGCAATTTGTTTTCCGACCTCTTCAAGTTTTGGATGTCCCATAGGATCTATGTTTTCAAATGCATGTCTTTTAAATAAAAAACAAGAGACTTCAATAGACAAATTGTCCATGCTAATTTGCTCTTTTCCCATCATCAAGGCAATACTCTCTTTACGTGTCGTCACAATGATCTTACTTCCTATACCTCCTTGAACAAAAAGATTTCTCAAGTCATCCCACTCATTGTAGTTGTCATTCCACACATCATCCAAAATAATAAGAAGCTTCTTTCATTTTAAGCTTTCCTTCAATTTGACTTGTAGTTGATTAAGATTGTCATCAACCTTTTAAGTCAAATGAGCCAATTTCTTGAAGTAATCCTTTTGTTATTCTAAAAGCATCATATGCCTCAGAAACACAAAACCAAGCTTTCAAACTAAAATGGTTCTTCACCCTCTCATCATTGTAAACCGCTTTAGCAAGTGTTGTCTTACCGACACCGCCCATTCCAACAATAGGAACTACAGTCAGCTTTTTTCCACTTGCATCTTCAGACAATAAATGGTCAATCAAATCCTCTATATCATTCTGCATTCCAAAGATATCAGAATCATCAACCAAAGAAGTTGAAGGTCTTCTAGTTTCTTGTTCAGTCAAACCAAAATGCTCTTTTAAGCCAAGGCGATCAATTTGCTTTTCCAACACCTCTAATGTTTCAATGGTTTCTTCCAACTTCTCCTTTATGTTAAGAAAAAATCCATCACTCAAGCACAGGTTGAGATCACTTACTTGCTGGTTGCTTGTTTCTGCAAGATTTTGATGTTGACCTTCCACCTTAAGCCTCAAAGCTTCATAATTGAATTCTTTTATTAAGTTCTCAGTGCCGTTCACAGCACTCTGAAGCTTATTAAATCATTGGCTCATGTGTCGATTTGATGCTTGCTTATTCTTTGCATCACTTAGCACAATCTGAAGACCAAGCAAAATGTCCTCCAGCTTCTTTAAGAGCCGAACATGATGCTTATGCTTCTGAAACATCTTTAGCATTTCACCCTGAAGAGCAAGCCTATCAAACAAAACTTGTAGGCCTGAAGAGAGAAATGCACCACCAACTGCTAAGCCAATATCAATTTCTGGAATCTGCAAAGAAAAATAAGGAAACACAGAATGATTTTTTAACAATTTTGAGAAGATAAATGTTTCTATCTCCAATTACTAACAACTTTACTTTACCTGTTGAATGCTAAGAGAAAATTGCAAATAGTTGCAAGTCCTCAAGGACGAACAACTCTTTACGAAGTTTAGTAAATGTGAGTTTTGGTTAAGGTGCGTGGCTTTTCTTGGTCACATTGTTTCCGGTAAGGCCATTGAGGTAGATCCTAAGAAGACGAAAGCGGTTAAGAATTGTCCTAGACCTTTATCACCTTCGGATATTCGTAGTTTCTTGGGCTTAGCCGGTTATTATAGGAGGTTTATTGAAGGGTTTTCATCCATTGCTTCTCCATTGACGACTTTGACTCAAAATAAGGTTAAATTCGCATGGTCCGAAGCATGTGAGAAGAGTTTTCAAGAGTTGAAGGATCAACTTACTTCGGCGCCGATATTGACTCTATCGAAAGGATTCGATGCTTTTGTGGTTTATTGTGACGCCTCAAGAATTTGGCTAGGGTGTGTTCTTATGCAAAATGGTAAGGTCATTGCTTATGATTCAAGACAACTTAAGGTGCATGAAAAGAAATATCCTACTCATGACTTGGAATTAACGGCAGTTGTGTTTGCTTTGAAAATATGGCGACATTATTTGTATGGAGTACATGTAGATGTCTTCACTGACCATAAGAGTTTGCAATATGTGTTTAAACAGAAAGATTTGAATCTCCGCCAAAGAAGGTGACTCGAGTTGTTAAAAGACTATGATATGAGTGTTCTCTATCACCCTGGTAAGGCTAACGTGGTGGCGGATGCTCTTAGTCGATTATCTATGGGTAGTGTTGCTCATGTTGAGGATGGTAAGAAAGAGTTGGTTCGCGATGTCCATAGATTGGCTCGATTGGGTGTTAGATTGGTTGATTCTACTAAAGGTGGTGTTACGGTTCACAAGGGTTCCGAATCCTCTTTTGTGCATGATGTGAAAACTAAGCAAGGTCTTGATCCTAACTTGGTTGAACTAAAGGAAGTGGTACTCAAGAAGTCCATAGAGGTTTTCTCCCAAGGGGGAGATAGTGTGCTTCAATACCAAGGTCGTTTGTGTGTCCCCAATGTAGAGGGCTTAAGAGAGAAAATTTTATCAGAAGCCCATAGTTCTCGTTATTCCATCCACCCAAGAGCTACCAAAATGTACCGTGATTTGCGGAAAATTTATTGGTGGAACGGAATGAAGAAAGATATTGCAGAATTTGTGGCTAAGTGTCCTAATTGCCAACAAGTGAAAGTTGAGCATCAAAGGCCGGGAGGTTTGACCCAAGATATTAGTATTCCTACTTGTAAGTGGGAAGGTCTGAATATGGATTTTATTGTGAGTTTGCCTCGCACGAGGTGACAATTTGATTCGATTTGGGTTGTTGTTGATAGAATGACAAAGTCAGCCCATTTCATTCCCGTCAAGACTTTTTATTTGGCGGAGGATTATGCTAAGTTATATTTGAGGGAGATGGTTAGGCTGCATGGAGTGCCTTTATCCATTATCTCCGATCGTGGTGCATAATTTACTTCTCAATTTTGAAAGTCGTTCTTAAAAGGCCTTGGTACTCGTGTTAAGCTTAGTACGGCCTTTCATCCCCAAACCGATGGGCAAGCGAAGCGTACTATTCAGACTTTGGAAGATATGTTGAGAGCTTGTGTAATCGATTTCAAGGGTATTTGGGATGATCATTTGCCTTTGATTGAGTTATCTTATAACAATAGCTACCATTCTAGTAATGGTATGGCTCCATTTGAGGCTCTCTATGGTAGGAGGTGTAGATCACCTATAGGTTGGTTTGAAGTTGGTGAAGTTGCTTTGATAGGCCTGGAGTTGGTGCATGAGGCTATGGAGAAAGTTCGACTTATTAGGGACAGGTTGAAAATGGCTCAAAGTCGACAAAAGTCTTATGCCGATGTTAGGAGAAGAGAATTAAAATTCGATGTGGATGATTGGGTTTACTATAAAATCTCACCCATGAAGGGTGTAATGAGATTTGGGAAGAAAGGGAAGCTTAGTCCCCGTATGTAGGTCCATATTAGATCTTGAGACGTGTTGGTAAGGTTGCTTATGAGCTTGACTCGCCTAATGATTTGGCATCAGTGCATCCAGTTTTCCATGTCTCATTATTAAAGAAGTGTGTTGGTGATCCAACCACTATAGTGCCATTAGAGAATCTTGGCATAAAGGATAGTCTTTCTTATGAAGAGGTTCCGGTTGAGATTTTAGACTGGCAAGTCCGAAAGTTAAGAAATAAGGAAGTTGCTTCTGTGCAAGTTCTATGGAGGAATCAATTGGTTGAGGGTGCTACTTGGGAGGCCGAGGCCGATATGATGTCCGAATATCCTCATTTCTTTCCTTTCGATCCTACTCTAGCTTGAGGTATCTTGATCCTCATGGTTCATTCTTTTGGTCTCATGTGTCATAATTGGTTTCCATGATTCCTTGATTACGTATGTTGATGAAGAGTCTTATATGATTATGTGCATTTGAGTATGAGTTGCGTAAAGTCTTCATGATATGATGTGTTTGATCTGAGGCCAAAAATATATTTTCTTATCATTAATTGCCTCATATTTATTATTTATATTTGTCCTTTTTTAGCATGAATTTTATGGATTGTGCTAAATAGTGTATTTTATTTGTAGGATTAAATTGGTGGGAAGATGAAGAAGTTTGGAGCTAAAACGAATTAAAAATAGAAGATTCTAGAAGGAAAATCAAGCAGACAGCTTAATGGATTAAAGTTAATATTATAATATATATATATACATATATGAAAGTGCCGAATGTTAATTGAAAGAGGCATTATGCCACGTGTCAAGATTTGAAGACATCCACAATTATATTTGAGGCGGTGCACTTTCAAGTTGGAATCCAATTCCGTTTCGGTTTTGGGTTCCTAATTTGTTTTGGACTCAATTATTTTATTCAGGGTTTTCTACATCTATAAATAGTCCATAGAAATAATTATTTCAAAAAAAAACTTTTTAAGGAGAACACTTTTGAAGGAAGACACTTTGTAAGGAAAAATTGTCAATACTTTTTAGGGTTCTTTTCTTCTTCTTTTTCTTAGGTATTAGTAGCTAAAGACCCTTGTTCTGGGGCTGCGGCCATGGGTAATTGTTGAATATCGATTGTTTTGAATTAATGGTTGTTATCGTTTAAATTACTTTTGTATTCTTGTTTTAGTATTTCATGCTTGATCACCATAGAAATAAATCTATTGTCTATTCTTGGACTCAAGAGATAAAGAGGTAGATATACCAAAGAATGCAAAGAGCTTGTTCTAACTTTGTTTAGGTTTGTGTTCAGGAGTGACGCCCGGACGAACACCTCGCTTGGTTACGAAACAGGATGAAATATAAATGCTCGCCAATTAGGACTGCCTATCCCCGCTCAACGATGTAGTTAGACAGCTAGTTGGAGTAGGCGATTAGAGGTCGAGAGATCATGATCATAAAATCAACCCTGTAAATCAATAATTTGATAACCTTAGTTAATTCATTGCATGAGATGCGATACATGAAACCCTATGCATGCTGCAGCCCTGGAATTGTCGCAATCACTGTAAGTTAATCTTAGTAATTAATTCTTGCATTCTTTTATTTCTTTTGACACTCTTAAATAAATAATTGGACTAGTATAATTTAGTAAATAGTTAATTGGCAAGTCTCTGTGGGTTTGATATTCCGGTTCTTAAAGAGCCACTTATTACTTCTGCGACCACGTACACTTGCGTGTGCAATTGGAAGCAACAGTGTTGATCATGCTTTAGCTTGGAGATGATGTTTCCTCCTCGGATATGTGCATTTATGTGATTTCATGCTAGGTTGGGTTGTTATTCCGCGTCTATTACCCTTCTCAAGATGTCTTGATTCTCATTCGAGGATGAATGTACCCAAGGGGGAGATATTGTAACACCCCAAGCTTCCAAAGTATTTTAAAATGCAGAACTCACCTGAAGACAGTGACCTACGGAGGCCACCTACGGGCCGTAGATGGATTGACGGGCCGTAAGTGGGAACCGTCAATGGCACTGTGAAATTTGAGGATTTCCAAGTTTCTGAACCTTGATGTTAAGTGTATCACCAAATGCACCAGACCACTGAAGGTTTCTCATAAAAGATTTATGATTGTTGTTTCTCTTTGGTGATATGCCAAACCTATTCGGTGGAGTAAAGTGTGATGGCGAATGTCCCGTGAGCTGAAACGTCAAGGATATTTTGACCTTTTAAATTCAATCTTTTAAAATTCTTTCAAATTCTTTCTTCTCCCTTTCCTTCTTCTGACTTCCTTTTTCTTTTTAGTCCTAAGTTCTTGCAAATAATATCATCAAGTTCATGTTATTGTCTGGGGATTTGCCTTGCTATTTGCCCCATTCTCCAAGTGCATTGCATTCCTCTTAATTAATCATTGAGGTTGGGTTTTCTCTAAATTTTCCTTGTTTAAGTTTTACAGTGATGAATTATTGATAATAGGTCCTATTTTTATTCTGATTATATTTCCCACACCTGTGTGATTGTGTTTATTTTGTGACTTACTTGTACAATATTGATTGAAATTGAATAAAATTAATGTAGGTTATTGGGGTTTTCTAATATTGATTGGCATGTTGGGTAGGATCATATTGTTATTGCTAAATTATATAATCTTAAAGGTGGGGAATGTGTGTGTGTTCTGGTTATGCTTTGGTTAATTTTGAGTAGCCTTTGAATCGATCAAACGACTTGATTTGACCCAATGATGGATTGGGTGACGTCTTCTTTTGAGAAAATCATCGTAGTACGAGGTTGTGATTGATATGGGGGAAAGTTTGAGTACCCCAAGCCTTTGAAACATCATGAGTAGGTTAGCAATTGATCTAGGTTGGGTTGAATTGATATATCGTATTCTGATCGTGAATGATTTACATGAAGGCAATGGTTTGTACTATTTTTTGTGGTACTTTGACTATTCATCGATGTGCGGAATGGACCCCATGATCTCCATTTGTAAATGATGGGGAGGCCTTGTGTACAGTCTATTTGACAAGTTTCATCGGGCTTGCCGATTTGATTCGAAGCATCACTAAATTTCTCTACCCATCGTCGAGGTGGATATTTTTGTGAGGGTGAGAAAATGGTCTATTAGGCGATGACCCCTAAGCTCGCCAAATAAATTCAGCGATCTACTAAGTCCATTAGGCAACTACTAGCTGGAAATTTTACATTGTTTTTTTAACCAACCCTTCACCCTCAATGTGGTTCTTTGTGCTGTGTTGTGCAGGTATGCTCCATCGAAAAGAAATATCATGTAAAAATGTTACACCTAATACTTCTCCTCTTCCCCTAGAGAGAGCTAAAGGGGCTTTAATTTCTAAAATGGGGGAAATCCTAAGCCTACTCAACGCAAATCAACGTGTGAGAGTGGAAAGGGAAAGAAGAAGGTATCTAAGTCATGGGGAGACAACAACAGTGACAGTATAGGTTCTTTGAAGGATGATTGTATTGAGTCCGAACATCAAAATTATAATGGTTCTGACACACCAGTCCACAGACCACTTCCGAAGGTGCAAACCAACAAATGGAAGAGAATGAAACAGTACTCAAAAGTAGTTCATGATCCATTGGCTGGATTTTTTCCTCTGACAGTCCCTATAGTGGTTCCTCGGTTACTAAATCATCTTAAGGTTGTAGGGATACCTACTATCATCAAGGAAACGTAGTTATCCACAGATGGTGTAGTGGATATGTACCCAGAGATTTGGCATATAATAAAATTTCACAAGTTTGAGTAGTTCAACAATCATTGGAAGCCTTATGTTCCTACATGGGTTCGTGAATTTTTTGAGGCCTACTCTAGGCTTCTACCAAAGGGCAAAAAGAAAGGAATACGATAAGAGGTACTTGATGTTGTTGATGTTCGTGGTGTTAAGGTAAAGTACAACAAGTCAACTATTAATAGTGTTCGACTGTGATGCAGTAGATTGTGATGAATTCACGTTTAAGTTGATCAAAGCACGATATAAGATGTGGGGGTGGTTATCCCCTTTGTTGAGTGATACTGCTGCTCCATGGATTGTAGAGGGAGTAGTGATTGAGAAGAAGGATATACACATTGTTTCCTTCTATTGGCTAGGATTCATATCGAGCTCGCTTATTCCTTCGCAAAAAGAATCTATAGTTTTCCAATCGAAAAACAAACCTCTTGGGATCTATCATTGAGAGGCACACACTTGACTTGGGAGTAATAATAGCTCAAGAGATTACGATTGGGGTGCATCAAAATCAGAATTCCCTCTCATTTCCTTCTTTGATCACCGAGTAATGTCAGAAAGCTAGTGTCCCATTGTGGACGAGAAAGATGTTTATATTAATAACGGATAGCAGATCTCTAGGACTCTTGTCAGTTGCAGGACTATTTTTATTCAGGTTTTGATATTAATTTTGTACTTATCGGTTTTTGTTGAGAATATAATCATATTATACTAAAAGTGGAACGAATTTTAGGTAAAAGTTAGATTACGATTTTACCCCTACATTAAATTTAAATGGTATTAACTATTTAATAAATTAAATAGTAAAGAGTAAATCATCATATTAGTACGTGAACTGAACACCATAAAATCTCTTCAATGTGTATTCTTTGTATTAATTTCATGTTGGAGTAAATTCATGAATTTTTTCTTTTTTTTCATCTTCTAATTGGAAATATGAATGCTCATGTTTGCACTTCACAAAAAGAAAAAACCATACAAACACATATTATATTATTTTTAATATATATAAATATTCGTATTAATGTGAACTACATTACATAAATTTTATTACCACTAACTCTCCATTTATGCAAATATATATATGTAACTCCCTCCTCTCATCTTCATCCATGATATCAAATCGATTAATGTCATATTCATGAAAATTCTTTGTGTTCCTCAATTCTATCCTATAAATAGTGATATTTGACACAATATTATATACACTTAAAACAGTTGAAAAAGAATGAGAAAATCTCTATGCTTCTTCTCTTGTCTCTTTTTATTTGTTTTGTTTAATGTTTATGGTTCTTGTTTGTTGTTACTGTACAACTTTATATTGTTTTGTTGCTATTATTATTGAGAATTTACAAGTTTTTTTCTTTGTGTACATTAGCCTCGCATGTGGTATTTTAGTATCCTCGTTTGAATATTGTTTTTGTACAATAGTTGGTTATTATTACTTTATGCACTTTTAGTCAATTTTATAATTAAGGGTGTATTTTTTTATTAGAAAGATATATAACTTTCAATTGTAAAAATGATGGATTTATTTTAGTAAATACCAATAGATCTGAAGGGGATAAAATATGTCATTTGCAATACAAAATTTACATGAAATATTTTGGGATAATCGACCAAAGCACGTTCCCAGAACTAGTTAAATAATAAAAGTGTGCTCTCTCTGACAGCTTAAGCTTTTATATGAGATGGTCACACACTTCAACATGGTATCAGAGTAGGTAGAGGTCTTGGGATCGAATCTCACGGCCATCCATATCAAAAAGAATTTCCACGTGCTTGGCCTATGAAAAAAATCAGGCCCACACATGAGGGGGCGTGTTGAGAATATAATTAAATAATAAAAGTATGTTCTCTTTAACAACTTAAGCTTTTAGATGAGATTGTCACACAATTCAACAAGTTTCTTATCTTTAGGATTGTAGTTACGTAGGTTTTCCTGTTATCTGTATTTTTTCTAAGTTGTTATTTGATTTTCAGTCTTGTATGTAATACACTGGCTATATAAAGGCCAATACAATAATCAATAAACGATCGGTTCATCTGCTACCAGTTCTTTTCTTCTCTTTATGGTAATCAGAGCTCTATTGCTTTAATAAGCTCGATCCTTTTTTTCTCTTCTTCTCCCAGCCCACCCACCTCAAGCCTAAATGGCCCCCAATACAAATGTCATCAATACCGATAACATCTCCCGTACAAAGTGTGTTTTCCAGTTCATTTCGGTTACTCAACTTCCCATCAAACTTACTCATCTTGATGGATCGATCCCAACCCCCTCCACAACTATCTCTAAAAACAACCTATCAGTACCTAATCCTGCTTATGTTTCCTGGTTTAAACAACATCAGCTTATCCAAAGTGCTATCTTGGCAACTGTGGATGCGACCATTGGTAGTACAGTCGCTTCTGCTCTAAATGCAAAGGTATCTTTAGATGCCCTGGATAGTTCTTATGCAAATAAATCTTAAACTCATATCTTTAGTCTTAGAGATCGTCTAGCCCGTCTTTCCAAAGACTCTCGTCCGGTTGCAGACTATCTCTATCAAGTTCGGTCTCTTTGTGATGAACTTGCCACGACTGGCTCTCCCATCTCCAATGAAGAATTAATTGTCAATATTCTTACCGACCTTGTAGCTGAATTTTGAGATATTTTAGCTGCTATCCGCGCTCAAAATTCAGCAATCCCCTATGAAGAACTATATGAAAAGCTCCTTGATCATGAGCTTTCCCTTTAGTATGAGGAAGCCAAAAAGACACCTTCTATTCCAATCACTGCCAGCATTGCTCAAGGAACTACTTTTACTCCTACACGTCAGGGATCCACTAATAACCAGAACACTAATCATCGATCAAATGAGCAACATCAACAAAATCATAATTCATCTTGGCCTAACAATCAGCAACCTCGGCACAATAATCAAAACCATTAGTCTCCCAACAACAACCTGCCCTGCTAACTTTGTGATGGTAGAGGTCATACTGCTCGTGTATTCCGGATGTATTCTCACAATCATCTTCAAGCGCGTGCTAATTATGCTTCACAACTCCAGAATCAGTCAACTCCATGGATCGTTGACAGTGGTGCCACCCACCATATTGCCTCAGACACACAGAGTCTGACCTCTATGCAAGACTACCACGGCTCGAAAGAAATCGTCATGGGTAATGGTAATACCATTCCAATCTCTCATACTAGTAATGTGAACTTGAATGCATCCAATTACAAATTTCAGCTTCAACATATTCTTTGCTCTCCCACTATCACAAATAATCTCATATCTATCTTTATGTTTTGTCAAGATAATAAATCTTCTATGGAATTTTTTCCTTTCTCTTATCTTGTGAAGGATCTGACTACGGGGGCACCATTGGCTCGCGAATGGAGTAAAAACGGGTTGTATGAGTGGCCACCAGGGGATGTTGATGGTCCATCGAAATGCAACCTCGCTGTGTCATACCACCTGTGGCATCAACGATTAGGCCACCCTAATCGTCAAGTTCTAAATAAGTTTTTGCATGATTTTTCCATTCCAGTAGTTTGTTCCACAACTCATATTGTTTATCATTCATGTTATTCTAATAAAAACCACAGGATGCCTTTTTCAAAAAGTTCTTTGCACAATGCAAATCCATTAAATTTACTTAACAATGATTTGTGGGGGCCGTCTCCGGTTTTATCAATTGACAAAAAATGATACTATGTTTTATTTGTTGATCAGTTTTCATGATATATGTGGTTGTTCACACTAAAACCTAAAACAGAAGTTCTCGAAATCTTTCAAACTTTACATCCCATGCTTGAAAGAAATTTCAACTTAAAGATTTTATCCTTTTACACTAATGGTGGTGTGAAATTCAAAAATTAGATTCCTATCTAAAAATACATGGAATTGAACACTTAGTGTTCCCCCATACACACCACAAAGGGTAGCCTTAGTTGAACACCGACATAGGCATGTCATCGAGACAACCCGCACCGTATTACACCAAGCATCCTTACCTTCAATGTTTTGGAGTTATGCCTGTCATCAAGCTGTTTATTTGATCAATAGGATGACTACACCCAATCTACAAAATAAATCACCTTTCGAAATCCTATTTCAGGCTATGCCTAATTATAATTCCATCAAATTTTTTGGATGCTTATGCTGCCCATGGCTCAAACCGTATTCCAATAATAAATTGGAACTTCGATCCACACCATGTGTTTATTTAGGATTTTCTAACAAATATTACAGCCATTAGTGTTTTGATATAGTTAACTCCAAATTATATTTATCTAGGGATGTAATCTTTTTGGAAGAGAATTTTCCTTTCAAAATATTTTTTCCATGATTAATAATAAAGTTAATGTTTCTTGGGATAATGTTTCTGTTGAACAACAATCAAAGGAGGACACTAATTTGATTTCACATTCCTCGTGTCAACTCCCTCCACTAGTGACTACATTGCCAATGGTCCGTCAACGCCAGCAAGCTATCTCCTCCACTCCAAATGGCGTCTCTCCACAATCAGGTAACATTTCTTCTCCCATCTCAACATCCACTTCTTCACCCTTTACACAAGTTCCACAAAAATAGCGAACTAATTCTTCTTTAGTACCGCAAACTTTGTCCTCATGACCACTTGTCACGTATCATAGATGAGAAAGACCACCAATTCCTAGCCAAACTCCTAGTCCACGACATAATCCATCCGCTTTGGCACAAAATCAGCCACAAATGGGTTCCTTCCCAGCTCAACCAGCAACATCTCCTATTCCACCTAACCCACCAGCCCAACCCCAGCCAATTCAGCCAGCCACCAAAGTCCACCCAATGACTACTCGATCACTAACTCATAGCCTTAAACCTCATTAGTTTCTCACAATCACTACACTGTCTCCAAAAATCCCCACAATGCATAGCAGGCCAAGCTAATTCCCCAATGGAATTTAGCAATGCAACCTGAATTTGATGCTCTTGCTCGCAACCATACTTGGGATTCATTTCCATGTGACTCTTCAAAAAACGTGGTGGATTGTAAGTGTTTATTCCAAGTTAAACATAAATCTGATGGTTCTGTTGATAGGTACAAGGCTCGTCTAGTTGCCAACAGATTTACTCAGCACCCTAGACTTGATTATTATTCCACTTTCAACCCAGTAGTCAAGATTTCCACTTATCATCTTATCATGACTATCGCCACTCAATTCGAATGTATGTTCATCAGCTGGATGTTAACAATGCCTTCTTGTAGGGTCGTCTTGCTGAAGAAGTATACATGTGACAGCCACCTGGATTTGAAAAATCTAGGAATCCTACTCATGTATGTCATCTTCAAAACCCAATTTATGGTCTCAAATAGGAGCCTCGTTCTTGGTACACCGAACTCAAAAATTATCTCCTTACTTTGGATTTAGTTAAGTCACACTATGATTCCTCACTCTTCATTATGCATAAATCTGGGTTCACTGTGTATATTTTAGTTTATGTGGATGATATCTTAGTGACGGGTAATCACCAGTGAGGTTTTCATGTTCATTATATCATTGTGTCACAACCCAGGGTAGCCCCTAGATGTAACACCGCGTACAAGACCCCGAGAGGCTTCATACAAGCCCTTAGCATACATACCATACAAGATAATAGAGAAATAAGAGTTCAAAAGAGCATTTTATAACCAAGCTTTACTCAAAACAGCGGAAGTCTACAACTCATGTCTCAAAGCCTTCTAATATCATAGAATACGAATAAAAGTAATAGGGACGCAGCCCAATACAATATACAACACTGAAAAGAAACGACATGAAAATAAGAACAACTAGTCTATGTCCTCGGAGGGATGAGGACTCACCAAGTCTTCTATCAACTCTTTGATCAAGCTCTAGCCACGAGTGGAGGGTGAATCGCCACATCCTACACCAAAGAAGTTAATGCAGGCAAGAGTATGCGTTAGCACAATTAAGTACTAAGTATGATAGCAATGCACATAAACACATAAGTCATGCTAGAGAGAGAGACATAATCATGACATGCAATGGCCAAGCTAAAAACATGATAAACATGAAACATAAAGCATATATCAAGGCCAAAGCAAGCTAAATCATCTTTCCTTCTTTTCATTACTTCGTTATGAGAACACTTCTTCATTAACTTGTGGGGAAAAGCCTTAACCGATATGTAAGACCATGTGAGCTATCAACACGGAATCCGGGTCTACCCCACACCGAAAAAGGATATCCTACTTGCCAAGGTAAGACCATGAACTTTTTAGCTTAGGTGGATCCACTAGCTAATGTCTACTTAAAGACAACATCCTATGGTGGCAACATAGTTTATGGGATAGAGATTGCTTTAGGAGACTCGGCCTCAACTAACGGGAGAGTTCCATCTAGAAAACCCGGCTTGTACTAACGGGAGAGCTTTCACTAGAAGACCCGGCCTCTACTAACGGGAGGGCTTCCATCTCAATATCCACTCGGTGCTAAGCATAATTCCCACGGATTAGTCATTAACATATTTATATCATTAAACATGAAAAGGTACAACTAGGGTTACCAATTCAAGCTAAAATCATGCTTATAGATGTTTCATCTTCCATGGACTTTGTCCAAGCTTACGTCATTAGAATAGCTCCTTAAGAACATGGGTAATCGCCTCTTTGTTTTTTTAAGTCATATTTGAAGTATTATGTGAGAAAACCTTTCACAACTCAACCATAACATCATCGTATCATAACTTTGGTACTTTACTCTCAAAGCACCCTTAATTCATCATGCTCATATTTCGTAGTTCATAGAGTTCATATGGTTTCATGCAAGTTCAACTCATATCATGCAATTCAATTCCAACTCATGCTTAGAAAACCATAATTAGGACAATTTACCCATACTTGAAGGAACTCACATAATAGAGGAAAATCATGCTTTTAACTTGATCTTGCTAAATTCATAAGATTATCCTCAATTCATTCATAATTCATGCTTGATTTCTTAGAAAATTCATAAACTTCATTAAATCATAGCTCAACCCAATCAAAGCATAGATTATCAAATTGGGGAGAATTAGCTTGGGATCATGGAGGTTCATGCAATCTTTACATCAAATCGTGTAATTCATGCTAATTCGTGCACTAAGTTACTTTATCACGCTAAATCGTGCACTAGGAATCATAAAATCAACCATTGGAATCATAATTGAAGAACCCACAATGATTGATCACAAGCACTAATTCAATTGGGTTAGAGTAAACCTTTGAATATCATGAAGAAGAGGAAGGGTCCAGTGGAGTAAAAGACTTTAGTGGCATATCTCATCCACCCCTTGGTTTTTCTTATGGCCTCGGTTCTTTTTCGAGGGGGCGCCCTTTGAACCGGGTAAATTTTTTTTATTTTATTTGGAGAGAAAAGAAAAGACCTTTTTGACTTGTTTGATATTAGCAATTTAGGCCTGAGTTGAGTAGTAGTTTTCCTTGAGTGCTTGAGAGTAAAATTTAAAATAGACTTTTTGACATCTAGGCTCATGGTTGTGACTCTGTATATAACTTATTCTTATTTATAAGTTGTAATGATCATTTCCATCTTAGAAGCAGAATTGATCCATCTTGATTGAGACTTGTGTCATGTGTGCTGAGGTTGTTTGCATATATTCCATGTTTTGCATCTTAGTCTAGAACTTGACCTACATGTTATTGAAACGAAATAAAAAAGTATTGCTTTTGTTTAGAAGATGATAATAGGCTTTCTTTGATTTGTCTTGTAAATTTTAGCATTTTCAGATATTATATCACTAGTAACCCCTTTGACCTTGTATCCTTTCGTTTGTTAGCCTTATATTTATCTTGATCCAATTTATTTGATTCCCTATTTTCTTGAACCCTGCTTTCTTGAGCACTGTAGCATAAATTATGATACAATTATTAAACCTGAAGAATAGGAATGGTTGAGTAAAAAAAAAAGAAAATAAAAGGGTGACCAATGATCGTTACTTGTAATGAGAAGGCCCTCTTAAAAAGAGTGTGACATGAAGAAAAACAAATTGCTTGAAAAAGAAAAAAATAATTTATTGAAATATTCTTGATATGATGAGAATTATTTGTGAAAATAATTGAAGAGAGGGCTGAAAAAAAAGTGATGAAAAAAAAAATGCCAAGTGCTTAGGGAAATTTTAAGTCACTATTATATAGTTTCTTACCTGTCCCCTAGCCAGCATTACAACCCGTTAAAGTCCTACTTGATTCTATTCAAGTGTAATTAATTAGTGGAGATGTACGTAATGGGCAAGCCTATGGTTCTTTATGCATACATGTGAATTCTTTTGTGAGTGAGAGAGTTATTATTTGATGCTTAGTCCTTAATTTATATTCGATTCTTTAAATTGAGTGTGTGAACTATTTCTTCATGTGAGGGCACTTGTTTCATGATAGATAGGTGATATTATTAGCTTTCTTTGATGGAGTAGAGGAACAAACCTAATTTAATGAGTAGAGTCCGTCTTTGAGGTTATGAGGTTAAAAGTTTGTTGTTTTATTCTATATCTTGCATAATGATTGGAAGAGTACTTGATATTATGATTTGTAACATGGCTTAATTATTTGTATCAATCAAAGTGGTGGTATTCCGAGTTCAATTTTTTTGAGATGAACTTTAATGTTTGCTCGAGGACGAGCAAAAGTTTAAATGTGGGGTGTTGGTGTGAGGCCAAAAATATATATATTTATCATTATTTGCCTCACATTTATTATTTGTATTTGTCCGTTTTAAGCATAAATTTTATGGATTGTGCTAAATAATATATTTTATGTGTAGAATTAAATTGGTGTGAAGATAAAGAAGTTTGGAGCTAAAACGAATTAAAAATAGAAGATTCTAGAAGGAAAATCAAGAAGGCAACTTAATGGATTAAATGTAATATAATAATATATCCTATACAGATACCAATTGAACGTTGCAATTTCTCTAGATCTGCCACGTGGCAGCCATTGAGAGATGAGGAATTGTTGAGGCGGCAAAGCGTTTCCAGAAAATAGTGAACAATTCGGTAATCCAATTCTTTCGGGTTTTGATTTCCTAATTTATTTTGGACTCAATTATTTTATTTGGGGGTTTCTATATCTATAAATAGGGCATAAATAATTATCCTTTAGCGAAGAAGAACCCAAGAAACAATATATAAGTTAGAACTTTGTAGCTTAGGAACTTTGGAAGAGCCGCCGTGAGGCCAGAGAATTTTGGTTTATTCTTTCTTCTCATTTATTATTTATTTGTGTTTGTGATTATTGAAAGACATTTTAGCTATTGTTCTTAAATTTTTATCATTAACATAAGCATATTTATTTTAATAAATTTTGATTGTGTTTTTGAAATAATGAGTAGCTAAATTTCATAACTAGGGTTGTGGAAACTATGATGAATTATTAAAGTAAGTTAATGTACAAAAAGTGATTCTTGATTGATTTTTATGCATGTATTTGTTAATCTCTTCGTTTAGAATGCTTTTTAACGATGTACAACGTTAGAACCCGCCTCGTTCCTACTTGCCGGACCAAGGAAGTAATGAATGAGAAAGAGATTTAACAACGGAGATTTAGCGTTGATTTAGTCCGCTATCTAATAGCCTAAACTAAATAAACTGAGGGCTAATCTGGGTCAAAGGTAAGGGTTAGTAAAGAAACACACGTAGATGACCAAGTTGCGGGGTGAAATTCCCTATTTGGAGGACCAATCACTTAGGGATACCTAACTTACCGACTTTGCATGCTATAAATTGAAATAGATCACTAGTACAATATTCTTGCTATGCTATGAAATCGTGGGGAACACATTCCTAGTTATTTCTAATAATCTAAATACAAATAAATACTTAGTTCCAAGCTATTGTTATTCTTTTTATTTATTTATTTTTATTTTTATTTTTATTTTATTTTATTTTATTTTTCTTGCAATATTAAATCCCCCCGTTTAAATAACGACTACCGAGTTAAATATTTTCTATTGAAAATATTCTTTCATATTATCTGTGGGATTTACCCCGACTCATAGTTGGGTAAATATATTGCATACGACCGTTTATATTTCTTTTCAAGAAGTATATTTGGACGTTATCAGATACATGAGCCCATGCATGATTGATGTTTTCTAAGTTATGAATTTTATGATGAAGTTGTGAATGATCAAAAGATGGTTTTATGAATATATGCATGTTAAATAATGAAATTTATGATGATTTAACACTTGCGTTGAGATTGAGGCATAATTTATGTTGTTGTTGAGTTGTGAAAGGGTTTCTCACATATTACTCAAACTATGAATGTGAAAGGATTTTCTCACATACAGGATTCATAACTTGTTGAAATGTTTTCTCAACTAAAGTTGAATCAAAGATTAAGGAGCTATTCTAATGATAGACAAGAGGCGATTACCTATGTTTACTAATGTTGATGATAAAATATGAAATATGATTAAATGACTAATTCCGTGGGATTTATACTTAGCACCGAGAGGATATGTAGATGGAAGCTGTCCCGTTCGTAGAGGTCGGGTTTCTAGTAGCAATCTCTTATCCCATAACTATGTGCCACCATAGGATGATTGTCTAGATAGACATTAGCTAGTGGATCCACGTAAGCTAGAAGTTAAGGGTCCTACCTTGGCAAGTAGGATGGCCCTATCGGTATAGAGAGGACACCTGATACCATGTTGATAGCTCACATGGTCTTAAATGTCGGTTAAAGGTAATTTCCCACAATAATGAACTAAAGTGACTTTTTCAAAGTTTCTCACAAATTTTTAAAGCATGTTTAAGCTTGCATTGACCATGATCTTATGACTTATATTTCTAAACCTCTTTTATCTCATGTTTTAACTTGGTCTTTGCATCGTTATGAAAATATCCCCTTTTATCATGATCTTATGGTTTTGTGCATAGTTATCATACTTGTACATGTTTGTACTAACGCATACTCTTGCCTACATTGATTTACAAATGTAGGGCTTGGTGATTACTCTCATCCCGCTTGTGGCTAGTGAGTACATAGAAACTTGAAGACTTGGTGAGTCCTCATATGTTCGAGGACGTTGCCTTGTTATTCTTTTATTCTTTCTTTACTTTTGAACTTGTATTGGGTTACGTCCCAACGTTCTTTCTATTCTTTTGATAGATGGCTTGAGACTTTATGTAGACTTCCGCTATGCTTTGTAAACTCTTTTCATAATGAATTGTCTATTGAACTCTTAATTGCTATTATCTAGTATGATGCATGCTAAGTGGCTTATATGAGACCTTTCGGGGTCTTGTACGCCATGTCATGTCTAGGGGGTACTTTGGGTTGTGACACTTAATTAATCAAAATCAATCATAATTGGAAGAAACCCACATTCTTGCATTGAAACCCAAATTTGATCAATTGAAATTGAGTTGGAGAATTGAAATCCTTGGGGACCGTATGGAGGAAAGGACTCCATGGGTTAATACACACATACCTTGATGCTAGATGCCCAAAAATAATGGAGTATTGGAGACTTGAATGGAATCCTAGCTCTTCTTCTTCTTCCTTAGACTTGAGAGAATTTTGGAGGATGAATTTGGTCAACTTTTGGGAATTTAGGAGAATGAGTTGAAGTGGGTAAATTGGGGGTTAAAATCCTTTATATAGGGCGTAGGATAGAAGACAAAACAACATAGCTTAGGCATTAATCAGTTAGGGAAAAGACCAAAAAGCCCTTAAAATTTTAAATGTCGGCCCCACCTACGATTCATAGGTCCTACTACGGACCGTCCTAGTCAACAGTCGGTGGGATTCAGAAACTATTATTGGACCTTCAATCGACGAAACCCTATGTATGGTTCATAGGTCTTCCTACGGATCGTACATGGAAACCGTGGATCACATCCTTTTCCTTAAAAATTTCTCTAAGTTTGGTAGTGACCTACGAGACCTATCTACGACCAGTAAAAGGAATGACGGACCGTCCTGTTGAACTGTAAAAAGGTTTTTGAGACTTGAATTTTAGAGAATAGTTCCCCCATCACCTATGGATGCCATCTACGGTCTGTAGGTCCTTCTACCAACCGTAGGGGGGAACCGTAGGTACAACCTGCAACCCAAAAAATTATTTTCTCCCTTTTCCAAATTCCGAGGTGTTACAATATCTTCCCCTTGGAAACATTCATCCTCGAATGAGACTCAAGGCAACATAATGAGGGTAGGGGAGGAGATCTAACAGCCCAACAAGAATGCAACTTCATCAACAATACATAACCAAGGAGAAACATCAACTCATAGCTTAAACATGTACAAAAAAATCATTTCATAAAGTATCCGTGCAAGTCATACTCAAATGCACATAATCATGAAGAAATAAATCATAGATAAATCAAAATCTTAAAAGTAAGTTTTCATGAGTATGCATACATGAGGAAACATGAAAATGACTAAGACATTGGGATGAACCATGAGGAACTAAATACCTCTAGGTAGAGTAGGATTGAAGGGAAATAGATAGGGGTAACAGGACCTCATATCGGCCTCGGCTTCCCAAGTAGCACCCTCAACTCTTTGATTCCTCCATAAGACCTTTACGTATGCAACTTCCTTATTCCTTAACTTCTTAACTTGCCGGTCCAAAATCTCAACCGGAATCTCTTCATAAGAAAGACTCTCTTTTATACCAAGACTCTCTAACGGTACAATAGATGTCGAATCACCAACACATTTCTTCAACAAATAGATATGGAAAACTGGATGCACCGATGCAAAGTCATTAGGACAATCAAGTTCATAAGCAACACTTCCAATTCGTCTCAAAATCTTATATGGGCCCACATAACAAGGACTAAGCTTCCATTTCTTTCCAAACCTTATTTTACCCTTCATGGGTGAAATTCTCAAGTAAACCCAATCATTAACATAAAATTCAAGATCTCTTCTTCTAACATTGGCATAGGACTTTTTTCAACTTTGAGCCATTTTTAATCTTTCTCTAATAAGCCAAACTTTCTCCACAGCCTCATGTACCAACTCGGGACCTATCAAAGCAACTTCACCAACTTCAAACAAACCTATAGGAGATCTACACCTCCTACCATAAAGAGCCTCAAATGGAGTCATACCAATACTTGAATGATAGCTATTATTATAACCAAACTCAATCAAAGGAAAATGATCATCAAAATTACCCTTGAAGTCAATCACACAAGCTCTCAACATATCTTCTAAAGTTTGGATAGTACGCTCTGCTTGTCTATCAGTTTGACGATGAAAGGTTGTACTAATCTTGACACAAGTACCAAGGCCTTTTTGGAAAGACTTCTAAAATTGAGAAGTGAATTGGGTACCACAATCGGAGATAACTGATAGGGGTACTCCATGCAAGATAACCATCTCCCTTAGGTAAGACTTAGCATAATCCTCCACCAAATAAGAAACCTTGACGGGAATGAAATGATCTGATTTCATCAAATGTTCCACAATAACCCAAAATGAGTCATCTAGCCACCGGGTGCGGGGTAAACCAACAATAAAGTCCATATTCAAATCTTCCCACTTCCAAGTAGGAATGCAAATGTCTTGGGACAAACCTCCCGGGTTTTGATGCTCAACTTTCACTTGTTGACAATAAAGACACTTAGCCATAAGTTCCACAATATCTTTATTCATCCTATTCCACCAATAGACCTCCCGCAAGTCACGGTACATCTTGGTGGCTCCCGGGTGAATGGAATCTCAAGATCTATGGGCTTCTGATAAAATCTGCTCCCTCAAATCATCGACATTGGGAACACACAAATGACCTTGATATCAAATAACACTATCTCCCCTTTGGGAGAAAGCCTCAATGGACTTTTTAAACACCGCTTCTTTCAACTCAACCAAGATCGGGTCAAGACCTTTCTTGGCTTTCAAATCCGACACAAACGATGATTCTAAACCATTATGAACTATAACACCACCTTTAGTAGAATCAACCAATGGAACACCCAATCAGGCCAATTGATGAACATCTCAAACGAACTCCTTCTTATCATCCTCAACATGAGAAACACTACTCATGGATAGCAGAATAAGAGCATCCGCCACCATATTCGCCTTATCAGGGTGATAGAGGACACTCATGGCGTAATCCTTTAGCAACTTAAGCCACCTTCTTTGGTGAAGATTTAGATCCTTTTTCTTGAACACATATTGCAAACTTTTGTGGTCGGTAAAGACATCAACATTGACACCATATAAGTATGTCTCCAAATCTTTAAGGCAAACACAACAGCCGCTAGTTCCAAATCATGGGTAGGATAGTTCTTTTCATGGATTTTAAGTTGCCATGAAGCATAAGCAATAACTTTCTCATTTTGCATAAGAACGCATCTTAGTTCAACCCTTGAAGCATCACAATAAACTACAAACCCATCAGATCCTTTCGGTAAGGTCAACACCAGAGTGGAGGTAAGTCTATCTTTCAATTCATGGAAACACGTTTCACACGCTTCAGACCACATGAAGTTAACCTTCATTTGAGTTAAAGCCATTAATGGAGAGGCAATCGAAGAAAACCCTTCCACAAACCTTTTATAATAACCATCCAAACCCAAGAAACTTCAATTATCCAAAGTGGATTGAGGTCTAGGCTAACTCTTAACCACATCCGTCTTCTTAGGGTCTACCTCAATACCCTTACTGGAAATAATGTGACAAAAAATTCCACGGATCTCGACCAAAACACACATTTACTAAATTTCACAAAGATGTGTTGGTCCTTAAGGACCTGGAACACAATCCTCAAATGATTGGTATGATCATCCTTACTCCTAGAATAAATAAGGATATCATCGATAAACACAATCACAAACATGTCAAGGTATTGTCTAAACACCCTATTAATCAAATCCATAAATGCGGCCAAAGGATCTATTAAACCAAATGACATTCCCAAGAATTCATCTTCCTTCACCCTTAATTGGTAATAGCTCAGCCGAAGGTCAATCTTAGAGAAGTAACTCACTCCTTGAAGTTGGTCAAACAAATCATCTATCCTTTGAAGAGGATAATTATTCTTAATGGTAACCTTATTCAATTGACGATAGTCAATACACATACGAAGAGAACCATCTTTCTTTCGAACAAACAAAACTAGATCACCCCATAGAGAGATACTCGATCGGATGAAACCCTTATACAACAAATCTCTCAATTGCTCCTTTAATTCCTTAAGTTCTATTATAGTCATTCGGTAAGGAAGAATAGAGATTGGTTGCATATCAGGGAAAAGGCCAATGCCGAAATCTATTTCCTTTTCGAGAGAAACACCGGCTAAATCATCGGAAAATACTTCCAGAAACTCATTAATAAAGGGGATCGACTCAAGGATATGGGTTTTGGAATCCATATCCCTATCCCGAAGAAGATGGTATATGAAACCCTTCGAAATCATCTTTCTATCTTTAAGACAAGAAACAATTTGACCTTAGGCATAGAACTTTCCCCTTTCCACTCTAGGACGGGTTCATTTGGAAACTGGAACTTAACCACTCAGGTTCTACAATCAATAGAAGCATAACAAGAATGGAGCCAATCCATACCAATAATAACATCGAAATATAGCATGTCAATCTCTACAAGGTCAACATGAGTGACTCTAAGGGATAAGGAGATCGGACAACTTTTATAGACTCTCTTAAACACAATAGATTCACCAATAGGTGTAGAGACAGAAAAAGGGTCTATCAACACATCCGGAAGGACATTAAACCTCATAGACACATATGGCGTCACAAAATACAAGGTAGCATCGGGATCAAGCAAGGCAAAAACATCAAGATTAAAATCTTTCAACATACCGGTAACAACATCGGGAGAACCCTCTTGATCATGTCAAGTTTGGAGTGCATAGAACCGGTTTTGCTTAGGAGCACTTGAACCCGAACCACTAGGCAGAGCTTGGCTACAATCTTTTCCTTTGTCAAGTCTAAATGGACAATCCCTCAAGCGGTTACCACTCTTGCCACAATCAAAGCAATTATTCGTACCCATCAAGAATTTTCTTGGATTACTCTTGCCACACCTTTGGCAAATGGGAACCGAAGAACCATTTCCACCAACATTTCCTCTTTGAGGTTTAGGGTTAGACACCCTCTCTTTGTTGAACTTACGATCTGGAGCATTGGAGGAACCTTAATCGGAAAACCTTTGTCAGAGACCATGTCCATCGGACCTTGAATGTGAAAAGTCACCATCACCGGTCTTTGCCCTCTTTGCCTCCCTAGACTTCTCCTTAAGTTTCTCCTCTTTGAATGTTGAGCATGCATCATTAAGCGAGAAATATCCATTTCCTTAATGAGCATGGCGGTACGACATTCTTTAACCACTATTTTGGACACCCACGAAACAAATTTACTCATATTTGCCCTAGGATCGGCAACAATAGTAGGAGCATATCTCGACAATTGTGTGCATTTCAAAGCATACTCCTTCACACTCATATTTTCTTAACGAAGATTAATGATTTGAAGCATTTTTGCCTCCCTCATCTCAAGGGGAAAGAACCTATCAAGGAAAGCAACCTTAAACTTTTCCCATTCAACAGGACCCGCATCCACCTCCCTTTCTTCCTTCCATTGGTTGAACCAAACTTAAGCAACACCCTTAACTTGATAAGCCACCAATTCTACCTTTTCCACCGGCGTCACACCCATGATAATCAAAACCTTGTATGCTGATGAGTTGGTAGTTTTCACTCATTTATAGCTTCATTTGTGCCAAATTGGCGTCATTAATGCCCATTTTGTACTTATAACTAATGTTAAATCGTTTATGTGCAGCGTGAAGGTTTTGGAATGAGGCAAGGACAAGTTAACGCAAAGACAAGCTGGAAAGTTACAAAATGGAAGGAAAAAGGAAGCTGGAACTCGCAAAAGGGAACTCGGTGACACGCCGAGTGTACAGTCTCATCGCCTAAAGTTACAGCAGGCAAGGAGAAGATTCAAGGCGAGTCGGCGAGCTGAGGAATCGATCGGCGCATTGCCGATCAGAAAGGTGAGCTCGATGTTCATTGCCTAAAGTTCTAGGAGCGAATCAGTGCAGAAGTCAAGAGATAAAAGGCGAGAACAAGCAACTCGGCGCATCGCCGAGTGGAAGGACGAGCCTGACTTACGCCGCTAAGTGGTCATGAAATCCAAAATAGTGGGAAATTTTTAAGAAGTATAAATAGAAATTTTTAAAAGAGAGAAGGGAGTTGAACAACATTGTATTGAGAGAACAAAGTACATTTGCAATTTTGACTACCGAGAGTTAATTTGGAACTATTCTTGTGAGTTCTTGGGAATCAAGCATTGGGTATACTTTTAGTTGATTGTATTTACTGTTTCAAGACTTCGAAAATCAATGGCTAATGTTTTTGGTAACTATTTCTTCATTCTCACTTTGATTGGCTAAAACCCCAAAGCCTTAGGGGTGTGATTATGTGTTTAATTATTTAACTAGCTTATGGGTCTTATGGATTGCTGAATTAAATGTTGATTTAGAATGGGTTCAGTTGTTAATTCATATTTTCATCTTATGAATTGAAATTGCAAATTCAATTCGAGTTTATATCCCTTTGTATGCTTGTAGAAGATGCAATTGATGATTGTATGGGTTATTACTTGTACTACCTAGCTTGTTAAAGTGGCTTGAATTACAGTGTAAGATTGTGCTCTTATTATATTGCCTGTTGGGGTTTGATAAAATTAAATTGAAACCATGGTAGTTGATTGTAAAATAACTATCATAGTCGTAATCTTGCCTAACCCATTATAAGTCAGCTTACTTAAGCAATCCGTAATGACCCATTTAGTGAAATTGGTGATTGAACACTCACACATCCCTAAGGTCCCATTTTTCCTTGGTTAAGTTCCCTTTTTAATTCGCTTTTGCTAAAATCAATCATTCAAATCTGCTCTTAATTGATAATTGAAATTTCCATGATTTACATTACGCGTCGATTTACTTATTGGCACCTACAAAAAGCTAGATCACTTTTGTATTTCATATTTGAATTCTATACTTAGACCATTCCTTGTGGGATCGAACCCAACTCCTCGTTGGGTTTATATTGCTAGCGACTGCCTACACTTTGAATTGTTATAGGTGTAGTTGAGCGTTATCAAAAATGGCACCGCTGCAGGGGTATGACGTTTAGAGTTCTTGTATTGAAGTGTTTTAGTGAACTAGTTTGATTGTAGTCGAATTTACTTATTATTTTTTTCGTTGTTTATTTTCAACATGTGACAACATGAGTGAAGCTGCTAGTGTTATTGGTCAGAATGATGATGTTTGTAATTTGAATGACTTCAATGTAGCTCAAGTTGGAACTGCTGGAGTCATACGCTTGCCCCCTACTGTGGGTAATGCTATCTTTCATGTCATCGGAACCATGCTTCAGCTATTGCAAATCAAAGGTTTCTTTGGAAGACTTTCTCATGAGGATCCCCATGAGCATATTCAGAACTTTCTAGACGTGTGTAGCCCTTTCACGTTCAAGAAGATCTCTCAAAAGTCAATACGACTTCGATTGTTTCTTTTCACTCTAACTGGGGATGCAACGAAGTGGTTGGATGACCTACCAAGAGATTCAATTACTTCTTGGGTTGAACTAACGGAAGCATTCCTTGAACTATTCTTTCCCCCTTTAAAGATGGTGAAGCTGAGAGATGGTATTCAGAACTTCAAGAGACTTGATGGTGAACCAATCCATGAGACATGGCTCATATTCCAAAAGATCCTTCTATAATGCCTTACTCATGGTTTACCTAAAAATATGTTGTTGTAGTACTTCTACTGTAGCCTCAATTCGGTAAACAAGTCTATCGCTGATCGTTTATTTCAAGGTGGAATCATGAGACAACCGTTTCCTATTGCGTCATCGTTACTTGAAGATATAACTAAAATCAACCGGGCATGGCACACAAGAGAAGAACAAGTGTCACATCTTATGGTCGGAATGACTAAGGAGCAAATTGAGAAAGATCAAGAACGTGATGTGAATATGGCTAAGATGATGACCCAGATGGATTTATTGACAAAGCATGTTATGGGTGCGGGTTCCAAAGCCGTGAACGCAGTTGCTATGAGTCCGGATGATGCTACATTTGAAGCCATGTACAATGAAGAAGTCCTATTTGTGTCTAATCAAATGGTGGGTTCTTATCCGAGCTATCAAAGGCCGGGTGGGAATCAAGGTTGGAACAACGAACAAGGTGGTGGTTGGAGAGACAGTCGGGAGTGGCGCGATCGAGGTGAAAATTAGAGAGATGGTGAGAGAGTTCTGTATGTGCTTCCACATGATCATCCCAAAGTTACCAAGCCAAAGGCTGATCCAGAAAGCTTTAGGACTGAAGATATGCTTGCTCGTATTTTGCACAAGGTGGAAGGTTCGGACATAGTAATCAAGGAGATGAAGGCTGATTTCACTTCTCTAAATCAAACGACGACTTCTCACTCAGCTTCAATTAAACATATCGAATCACAAATGGTCCAAATATCCACTAAATTGAATCAAAGACCAAATGATGGCCTTCTTAGTGACACGTTAGCTAACCCAAAGAATGAGAATGCTCAGTGTATGGCAATTGTGAGTCGGAGTGGCAAAGTCTTGGGTAGTGATGTGGTTGAGGTCGAGGGGGCTAAACGGAGTACAATTCCACCTATTGTGAGTGATGATGATGGTCTTGAGGATGATGTGAACAATGATGTTCCCAACAAAGATGTTGATTTAACTAATAACGTTACTCTCGGTGGAACTTCTACGTCAAAGGTGGGGGATGTGTCTAAATCGGTTTCTCCAAAGCCGTTACCTAAAATTAACCCTCCATTTCCATAAAGGTTGAAGAAGAGAGATGACAATGCAAAATTTCAAAAGTTTCTCTCTATTTTTAAGTCTCTCTCTATAAATCTTCCGCTGGTGGATGCATTACTAGAAATGCCGCGGTATGCTAAGTTTATGAAGGAATTGGTCACGAAGAAGAGAAGTATGAACTTTGAAATGGTTGAGGTATCCCATAGTTGCAGCGCTATTATGTCTAATGTGGTTGCTAAAAAAAGATGATCCGGTAGTATTCACGATACCTTGCACTATTGGGGTGTTCAAATTTGCCAAAGCGTTGTGTGATTTGGGAGCTAGTATTAACTTGATGCCATATGCTATTTCCAAGAAACTTGGGCTTGGTGAGCCTAAGTCAACCACAATGCGACTTCTCATGAGCTATCATTCTATTAAGCAACCTGTCGGTGTACTTTATGATATTTTGGTAAAGGTTGACAAGTTCATATTTTCGACAGATTTTGTTATTCTTGATTGTGAGATGGATGCCGAGATCCCTATTATACTTACTAGACCATTCTTGGCTACCGGGAGATCACTTGTCGACATGGAGAGCGGTGATTTGAAATTTAGAATTAATGAGGAGGAAGTTACTTTTAACATATGCAAGTCCATGAAGCAACCATGTGACCTACATGTGGTGTCAGTTATTAATGTGATCGATGAAGCGGTTGCTAGTATTGGTGAAGTTTCGTGTATTGGTGAATCTTTGGCTACTGTCCTCTTGAATTATGATGGGGAAGAGATCCAAGATTATGATGAAGTGGTGGCTTCTATATCAGGTCTAGGTTCTTACTCGAAAGCTCCTTTGAAGCTTGCAATTGATTTGAAGAATAGAGAAAGTCCTCCCACGAAGCCATCCATTGAAGCACCCCCGAAGCTTGAATTGAAAGCTCTTCCTTCCCATCTTCGATATGTATTTTTGGGGGCTGATAATACCTTGCCAGTCATCATTGCAGCTGACCTACTTGAAGGGAAGGTACAAGCACTTGTTAGTGTACTAAAAATATTTATAAAAGCTACTGGATGGACAATTGTTGATATTGTGGGGATTCCTCCAGGTATTTGCACGCACAAGATTCAATTAGAAGTTGATTATAAACCCAGCGTCGAGCACCAAAGGAGGTTGACTCCTCTAATGCAAGAAGTGGTTAAGAAGGAAATCATCAAGTGGTTAGAAGCAGGTGTGGTTTACCCAATTGCTGATAGCAAGTGGGTGAGCTCGGTATAATGTGTTCCAAAGAAGGGTGGTATGACCGTGGTCCTGAATGAGAAAGGTGAACTTGTGCCAATGCAACCAGTTACCGGTTGGCATATGTGTATGGACTATAGAAACTTAATTCGGCGATCGAGAAAGACCATTTCCCTATGCCCTTCATGGACCAAATGTTAGATCGACTTATCGAGCGTGGATGTTATTGCTTACTTAATGGGTATTCCGGGTATAATCAAATATCCATAGCTCTGGAAGATGAAGACAAGACTACTTTCACCTGTCCCTATGGAACGTTTTCATTAAAATGAATGCCTTTTGGGTTGTGTAATGCACCAGCAACATTCCAAAGGAGTATGTTGTCTATTTTTGCTGATACGATTAAGAACTCAATAGAGGTTTTTATGGATGATTTTTTGGTTTTGGGAGACTCATTTGACTAAACCCTTGAACATTTGGAAAAGATACTAAATATATGTGTCGAAACAAACCTTGTACTCAATTGGGAGAAGTGTCACTTTATGGTGAAAGAAGGGATTGTTTTGGGACATAAAATTTTAGGGGATGGTATACAACTAGATCAAGCCAAAGTGGAGGTTATTGCTAAGTTACCTCCCCCTATCTCAGTTAAAGGTGTCCGAAGCTTCATAGGACATGCGGGTTTCTACCGAAGGATTATAAAAGAATTTCTCTAAGATAGCTCATTCTCTTTGCAAGCTACTTGAGAATGACAATGTCTTTATGTTTGATGAAGCCTGTATGATTACTTTTGAGTGCATAAAGAAGAAGCTCGTGTTGGCCCCGATCATTGTTGCTCCAGATTGGAATAGCCTATTTGAGCTAATATGTGATGCTAGTGATGTGGCCTTGGGTGCTGTACTTGGCCACATAAAAGCAAGTTATTTCATCCAATCTACTATGCTAGCAAAACCTTGAATATGGCTCAAAGGAA